>KV742868.1:0-22323 GCA_000468175.2 Phytophthora cryptogea
TGGTGCGCAGGGTGCTGGTAACAACGCTTTCGGAGGAGGATTCAATCGTCGCCGCCGTTGACTGTAGGAAGGAAATCATCTAGCTACGACTCCAGTGAATACGCGAAAACAGTGTAGATGTGGTTCTGGCCGCCTTCGTAGTGCAGTCGTGTTAGTGTAGCTCCAGTCGTGAAATTGTGCCGATATTTTTTATACTTTGAAGCAATCGTGTATCGTTCGCGTTGATCATCAATGTCAGTATTTCTGATGAGTCACAAGTTAAAACCTCTCCAGTCGTACCAAGATCCAGGAAAACATATCCACGAAGAAGTACTTTTGAAGTAAGGCATGCGCGTAACGAAGAATGAAACATGAATTACGGTGCAAATCGCTCATCGACCATTCTCACCGTATCGATAACCTGCTGTTTCACCACGCGCGCCTTCATACCAGATTGCACTGATTTGTTTCTGCTCCGCTCGCCATTTCTCTCGAATTCGAGTCATAACTTAAGTACCACAACCAGCGAGCGTGCGGCCAGAACATCATTCCTCGTATTTGTGGCCTCACTTCGCAGCCACACTCGTCAAATCCTCGGTTGGCTTCACAAACACAAGCGGCACCGCCGAGTGGAAGCGGCATCGATTGCCCGTCTTGGCGAACCGTCTGCACTTGGGGAAGACGCAGAAGACGTCCGTCGGTTCGGGCCGAGTGTTGACGTCCGGCGCCTGCTTCACTGGCCGCTTCATAGCTGCATAGTAGGCCACCGGGTCCTTCTCCATCTCCGCCCGTTTGCTGTTGTCTCTCCAAAGGTGTCGACTTTTCTCCAGCGGCAAATTGCCCAAGCTCCACTCGTACGCGAGCATCTGCTCCTTCTGCACGTGCTGCTTGATGAAGCGGCCGGACTTGCGTCGCAGAGGCCGCTTGCCAATGGCCCTTTTCCCAGCCGCCACTCGCGCGGGCGAGTCCAGAGCGTCGGGACTCGCCGCCGCCGGCGTCTTGACACGCCGCTCTACGCCGCGCGCCTTTTGCGTGTGTTCTCCAGCCTCGAGGATGAACCAGACGTCGCGCTTCTCGCTGTAGAGCTGCAAGGTGCTGACGCGGCAGCCGTGGCACGCGCGCACGCTGTAGTTGCCCTGCCACGAGAGCTCCAGCTCCAGCACGTGCTGCACACACAAGTGGCCGCGCACTTGCAGCCGCGGGCAGTGCGGTCGGACGCACACGTCGCGCGTCAGCAGCGCCTGGTCGTCTCCGCAGCGCAGCGGCAGCCAGCGCGCCTCATGCTCCCCGCTGTCCATGCACGCGCCGCACAGCACGAGCGCCGGGTCTCCTAGTGCGCGCTCCATGGTTAAAGATCCTGTGGTGGTCGTGTCGGCCGCTTATTGGGCGGCTTCTCCACAAAGTGACTTGCGAATTGTATGCCGCTATTGCAAACCCGATACAAAGAGGCCGGCGTGTTACGAAAACGGCCAGTCATAAGTTTTAGACAGCGGCGTAAAGGGGCAAGTAAGCGCCTAGAGAGAAGCTCGGAAGGATTAGCCGCGCGTCCGGCAGCCCCCCCCGCGCCGTCAAGAGCCCCAGCACCGACGCAGAACATGGCCGAGGACTCATCCAGAGCCTCGTCGCCCGAGCCCGGAGAGGCGGCGCCGCCCCGCGGCCGCATCATCCAGCTCAAGGCGTCGTCGGCGCGCAACTCGATGGACCGCCAGTCGCTCGAAGCCAGTCGCAGCTCCCCCGCCTACAGTTCGCAGCAGAGTCAATGGAGATGCTCTCCACCGCGGAGTCGCGTGCCCAGGCCAGCGTACAGCGGTGGCGGGAGCTACTTTAAACGCCCGCAGATGAGCTACGACCAAGGCGCGCCGTACGCGCGAGAGCGCGTGTTCTCGCGCTCCAGAGGCCGCTCCGTCTCGCGCTCGCCCTCCAGAGCCTCGCAGCGCACGCGCTCGCGCTCCAGATCGCACTCGCCGCGCTCGCCCAAGAGTCCGCAGCAGCGGTCGCGCTCCCGGTCGCGTTCCAGATCGTTCTCGCCCAGAGGACACCGCACGTTCAACAACTGGGAGCGCGGAGGACGCGCGGCCACTGCGGGCCAATACGCCGCAGGACGAGGCGCACGAGGAACCAGCAGCTTCGACAGCAGACAGCGCGGGCGCGAGCGAGACTCGTGGCCCAGCAGAGGAGGAGGACGCGGAGGAGGCAGATTCGCCACCTACCAGCGCGGCGGAAACCGCTTTTACCCCAAGGAAGTGCGCTACAAACAGGCGGCGCAGATGCCTCCGAGACGCTCCATCAGTCGAGACAGAGGCAGTATCGAAGGCGCTGCAGTGAACAGCAGCTTCCGTGACCGACAGATGCGAGAGCGCGACCACCGAGAGTACGATCAAGCGTATCGAGGACGCACCCGCGAACGAGAGTTAAGCAACAGGTCGACGTCGATGGTACGCACGGCGAGCTTTTCGTCGGACTATTACAGGGACAGCGAGCCGTCTGCTAGTGCGGAAGAAGGCGAAGAGAAGCCGGAGGAGTTTCACCCCACGATGAGCGAGAGGTCTGGTGAATCCCACACTCCCAGTGAAGCAGGCAGCACCGACCGAGATATGACCAGCGCGACGGATAGCAGCTACAAGCGAGCGTCGGTGGCGAGAGCATTGCCGCCTCGTTCAAGGACTGACGATAGTTATGCGTCAGTGCGAAACGAAGCAAGTTCGCCTATCGCTAGGCGTTCTGATGGAGAAAAATCGCCCGTTGTAAAGAAGGATATCGACAGCGAAGCTACATCTAAACTCGCATCGGAAGTAACGCCTGAACGGAGAGCACGCTCGAGCTCTCGTAGTGACTCGGTTGAAAAGCGCCATGTGGAACACAAAGTTGATCGAACTACGGCTTCCGAAGTCACCGATGACAAGTCTAGTGAAATGGTGTCGGTAGCACCATCGGATGGTGCAATACCTACTAAGGGTGTTGCTGAAGGTGATGATTTAACTGAGCGTTCTAGTGTGACAACGGATACTGTTGAAGTGAAAGCTGAGGAGAAGCATGATGTGCCCAGTCAGACGAAGGAAGTAGCGGAGTCAGGTGGAGATGCCGGTGCCAAAAAATCTGTTTCCGAAGAGAATGCAGCGCTAACTGACGCAAACAATGGTGCTGAGTCGGACAAAAGTGGCACCCAGCAAGACATCAGTATTAAATCGCCCGAAGCACCATTCGAGAGGAAAATACCCTTGCTCGAGGAGAACCGATCTTCTGGTGAACAGCTAGCATTATCATCATCGCCTCAAAGCATATACGACGATAAGTGCAAAATGGTTACATCAGATCCCATTGCGCTGCCTCACAACGAGAAGGAGAGGGCGGTGGAGACTGGCGAGTATAAAAACCCTGGTCGGGATAGCGTTGATTCACAAAATCGTTTATCGGAAGACGACAACGTAAACATGGATGCAGGTAGCTTTGAAAAGGCGATGGATGTGAATTTGGCTGCAACAGCAGAATCAGCAGATGCAGTGATGAAACATGCTGATACCCGTGACGATAGCAAAACTAGTATGGAAGCAGCACTCTTTAAGACAGGGACCCCCTCTCGACAACCTACGGACGAACCTTCTACTGTGTTTCCGAAGACTGAAGAAGTGGTACCGAAAGATACTAGCAGCAACTTGATGCACGGTGATAGTGAGGTGGAAGAAGGTGAGATGATTGCTTCGCCAAGTGACCCTGCTTCAGTACGGCAAGATCCGATCATGACTAACAGTCCAAGCGCTAACAAAGTGAAGGAGATACAAACTGTTGTTGCGCCAATGGAACTAAACCAGAGGCCAAACCAGGAGGGAAAACGTTTTGTTGATGCTGTGAGAGGTGGCGCCGCGCTCGAGCGTGCATCTGGTCGAGAGAAGCGGGCTAAGCTTGAACGCAGCAGAACCGACCCATCTACTGATGTTTACCAAGACAATGGCAAGCTCCGATCGACGTCGTTTTCTTCATTTGGGTGGCCAAACGGCAGTAAGCGCGAAGGAGGAAGTTCGCACCAGGAGATTAAGGCGTTTTCTCGGGTTAATTCCGAGTTTGTCCCGACGTCGACCCGTGGAGAAGTACGAGATGCCCGTCTTAAGCAGCGGGATACACCTTCACCTGTCGCGTCGTCACAGCATGGCGGACGGCCTGTGCTTGATCGGCGTGCATCCTTTTCTACTCTTTCAGAACGGGGTCATTACTCTTCATCAGAAGCTCGACTGACTGTGGAATCAATGGGATCTGCTAGTGGAAGTCGGTCTGCTCGCGCGACTAATGCTTCCTCCTCCAAGATATCTTACCCAAAACCTTACACTGCGTTTGAAAATAATACCGAAGGCCGGCGAAGGGGTCTTTATGACGAGTTGAAGAAGGAAGATGCTGTGAAAAGGGAGCTATTGCGAGCAGGTTCAATGGATAGTATGATGAGCAAACCACTATCCGTGGCTGAAAGAGTACAAGGGTTAAAACAAGCACCCACTAGTGCTTCTAACTCGCCGAGTCAAAGGGGCGTACATGATGTGCCCGATTCTCAGCCGCGCGAAGAGCTACCAACGCTACCGGATATTCCGCTCCCCCCGAGTGGTGCAGCGCGTGGATCACCTACCGTGTTGGGGGATGGAACACCGACCAAACGGCTACGCCCTCGATTAGGCTGGGGTCAAGGCCTGGTTGCGTCTTCTCCACCTCAACCTGCAAAGCGACCACGTATTGGGTGGGGCCAGGGGTTAATCCAACCGAAAGATGAGCCCAAGAGTGAAAAAGATAACACCGTCGGTACGGTTTCTGAAGGCCACGCAGTTGTCGAAACCATTTATGCTAGTGCTGAGACCGGCGATATTAGCGTTGCAAGCAGCCCCGAGGGAAAATGCGTGGTTAAGAACGAAGCTTCAGGATCCGAACCCGTTGTCGTTACGGAATACAGTGATAAGGTGGTGGTTATTGAGGAACATATTCCTGCTCCATCTACCCCAGAAAAGGAGAAGCACGTTGTTGCTGTCGAAGGCTCCACTGCGCCTACTAACAATGAAGCGGAGAGTGATGGCGGAAAAAATGTGGAGGTTTCCAATGGCGCGGAGCAAGATGCTGCATTGCCTGCCAAGCCGTCTAAAGAGGAGATTTTGTCCACAATCGACACTCTCGATTCAGACATTGTTGGCGTAAAGAAGCAAATCAAGACACTTCAGAGAGCGATTGCGACCGCAGAAGTTGAACGTGAGCCGTCGTCAGCAGTGACTGACATGGAAGTAGAGGCGGTGGAGGAACCGGATTCATCAGTCAGTGCAGTGACTGACACTGGTGCGAAGGACTCACCAAATTCTCCGACGGATGCGTCCCACCTTGGATCAGACCGTTCGATATCTACATCTCCGGTCAAGGTGGCAGTAGATTCAAAATTCGTCGACCTCCTATCAGACGTATTTTCTGAAAACATGCGCAAGACAAGCGCAGCCAATGAGCAGCTCCCGAAGCGAATCGAGAATGGTCAACTGGCAACAAAAATCTACCACCAACCGAGTGACTATGCATTTTATCAGGCGAATATTGATCGCGGCTCAGCTCTCTCGGACCAAGTTCGCTTAAAAGTACGGATGCGGAATCGTGCTCGCCATGAATACATGAAGAAGCTTGCGCGGGACTATGTAGACCTGAAGAAATCGTGGAAAATGGGAGTGAAAAGGATCGAGAAGGATCGTAAGCGGCAGGACAAATTACGTTTGAAACAGCTTCAGAAGCAGAAACTGAAAAACCTGGGAGAGAATGGGCCTATTCGAACGACGAATACCAACCACCAAAGTCCTCATGTTCAGCAATTGGTTGCGGCTGAAAAGGCTGCTGAAGCTGCGGGTAGCGAAGGTGCTGTGCGAACGTCATCTCGGCTAACGAATAATTCTAGTGCGGATTTGGATAATAACGATTTGGAGAAGATTGAGCAGGCAAAAGCTCAAGCACTCATCGACCAAGAAGTTCGAAAAAAGCGTCTCAAAAACGCGTTATCAACAATTATTCCCGACATGTTAATCACCCCAGCCGAGCGCCAGCAGCGATTTTTCACGCGGTTTGTAAATGGTCAAGGCTGCATGGCGGATGGGCTTGTTACGGATTGGAAGCTCAAGGAAAAAGCAGAAATGAAGGTGAATCCGTGGAATGATCTTGAGAAGTGCATTTATATGGACAAGTTCCTGCAGTTCCCGAAAAACTTCCCACGGATTTCCTCCTTTTTGAGCAACAAGACCACAGGGGATGTAATCGCTTTCTATTATCGCACGAAGAAAGTGGCTGACTACAAGGCACTGCTGCGAGAACAGCAATTACGACGACGTGGAGCAGGATCCAAAAACACCTGGAGTTGCTGGAACCTGTCAGCATGTGCAGCAATTTGTCTTGGCGTTCAGTTTCCGGAGCACGTTGCAAAGTTATTGTTGCACCCTTCAAACTTCCGGTCTCATCAAGCTTCGGATAATATTCTTAACTCGGCAGGCGCCCAGCGCCTATTGCGTACATCTAGCTCAAAACCGGACAGTGGTATTCCTGCTCCTGCAAACTCTGGTACCGCAGACGGCAGATCAGCTTTGGATTTGGTTTCTGGCTCAGACCATACACCAACTGTCCGTCCGTCAACGTCTGAAGAGGGTGTTTTGCTCGATGATATCGTCAACTCGGGAGATTCGGATACTTCCGATGAGGATAAGTTTAACCTGTACACCCAGCAGCTGGAACAGTTTATTGCTGGACAACAACAACCATTTTTGGTGGATTATGCATCGCTACTCAGCGACAATTCCTACAGTACCGGTTACGAAGTCTCGACCCTCTCAATTGAGGAGCGACTGAAAAAGTACCCAACTCCAAGCAAAGAGCTAGAATCTGCTATTGCAGCGGCAGCGAGCAGTAGTTCTACCGGTGCAGCTCAAGAAATTGCTTCCTCAAAGAGTAAGCAGCAAGGCAACCTTGCAGGATCGAATGGAAATTCGAAGAATGGGGGCCCTCATATGACGAAGAAAGAGATGAAGCAACAAAGAAAACTGAAGAAGATGCATGAAGGCGCTGCAGCAACCGCAGCAGCATCCCCCACGCCTGCTCAAATTTCGACGCAGCTTGGGGGCAATGCTAGCGGAGAGAGGGCAGGAAATCACGGTAGGAAGAAAAGCAATGCTGGTTCTTCTACCCCAAATGCTACGCAAGGCAACCGCAATACGCCTCGCATTTCCATTCCAGGGGAGGAAAAGGCGTCGCAGAGTGGAAAGAAAACGGGTCGGGGTGGTGCTGGTACTCCAGGTTCACGTCGGAACAGCCATCATTCTCAGGCAAATGCGACGAATGCGTCGCCCAAGCCCGCTGTGCTGTCTACTTCGTCGACATCGTCTGTAAGTGCATCGATTGCAACTCCAGTAGGAGGGGCCACGAAAAGAGGTGGGAGTATTACACCTAATCCAACGACTAGGACATCATCGCCATCCGCTGTAGTTGGTAACAATGGTGCAAACGCAGCGGCCCCGACAAAACGCGTGGTGCAGAAGTGGACTGATGGTGAAAAGGCTGATTTCCTGAAGTATTTTTCGGTACGTCAGTATTGCAATGTTGCCTTGAGCCTGTCAGTTAAACTAATTTCTGTCCTCGTCGTACTGAACAGCAATACGGGAAGGACTGGGCGACTCTTACGGAAAATATCCCCACGAAGACTGCTGCACAGATCAAGAACTATTACCAAAACTACAAGAATCGGCTGAACCTTCAGGATATTTTGAAGCGTCGAATTGAAAATGCGGCAGCCAGTGGTGGCGCCAAAGGTGGAAACCAGTCTACGGGGTCGTCGGCTGTGGCAACTGGCAACATGGCTTCGTCTCCTCGATCAGCAGCAGCTGGGCTAATGAGCGGCACATTGCGCCAAATGGGCCGTTCAGTCGACCTACCTGGCGGACTTCCCATGAATATGCCGAGTGGATCAATGCCAATGAATACCAGTGATAACAACATCTCCTTCCAGGCTGCTCTAAGCGCAGCTCAGCCAGGAATGCATGGTGTGAATGCGCTTTCAGAGCTTTCAGCCAACCCGTATGGAATGCCGATCCACCCGGATCAGCAACAGCAGTCGCGAGAACTGATGAATTCAAACCCGGAGCGTTATTTGAAGCTGCTGAACATGCAACATCAATTGCAGATCATGCAGTTTCAGCAACAGCAAAAGCCTCAAGGAGTTGGTTCTGACGGTGGAGACAACAGCCCTTTTCATGAGGGTCAGATGAACACGGGAAATGCTCAACAGCTCTTTCAATTTTCTCGTCAGCAACAGCAGCGTCCAGTGCCACCGCAGCACATGCCGCTGCAACCTCTTCAGCAAATGGGACTTCAAACCCACTCTCAGGCTCCGGCGCACAGCCAAATGATGCAGCATTCGATGCAACAGCAACAATCAAGAGGTTCATTCACAGGCATGGGACATTCAACCGGGCTGTATCAGTCTATGGGCCAGATGCAGGTTCAACATTCCCAAGCCATGGCAACCGCAGCACAAATGAGTATGTCGCCGACAAGCGCCCAGCAGTATGACAGATCGATGGATTCAAACGCGAATGCAAGTGCAGAGGGAAGAATTGGGGCAGCGAGAGACGGCGCAGGGGGTTCGTCGAGCCGGATGGGGCGTCATGATGCCTCGCAACATGCGATGATGACTATGATGAACAGTGCAGTCGGTGGAAACAGAGGTACAACAGCGCAGACAGCTCCAAACAGTAGTCCACGCCAGCCTCAGATGGTACCCTCTCGCTCCATGGCGATGGAATTGAGCCGAACACAAGAGGCCGTCTCGCGACCAACTGTGTGGCGCTCTTCTCCTGCGCCACCAGCAACTAGTGCTACCACCACGGTAAGCGCCAAAGCTGAAAACTCCGTTGCAATTTCTGTACTGTCTGCATCGCACGACAACAAGCCTAAAGGGCGTGATGCATTGGCACCGCCAGCTCCACCACCCATACAGCCTGTGCGAAGTCGAATGTCTTTCTCGTCCATCCTGAACGAATCCGAGTCACCGCGAGACGATTTGACTCCTCGTGGAAACGGGTCAATGGTGATCAAGCAACAGGAGTCACCGCGCATTTCGCAGCAACAACAGGATCAGCAGCAGCAGCAACAGCGTCTGCAGCAAGAGCACCAACGGGAACGTGAACGGCAACAGCGGGAACAGCAGCATCAGCTGCAGCAAAGACAACCACCGCAGCTTCATCTTGAGCATGCGCGTGCGATACCGCCTACTTCTGCGGCTGAGCTTGCGCGATCTCCAGTGTCTGCCCCAAGCCCGACTGCGCATTTGCTGCCGAGAAGATCGTCCGCGCCCACAACTCATAACCGGATGGGCTTAATGTCGAGCCTTCTTAATGTCTCGTCACCAGAACGTAGGACATCCACTCCCGGACAGCAGTCTCCATTGATGCACCAGCAGCAGCAAATGCAGCGCCAGGTGCAGGCAGGACACTACTATGATGGAGCCGCAAGTAGTGCTGATAATGGAACGACATCGTCGCGCAGCTCAATTGCCGCGATGGTGAGTGGAATGCCTACGTCGTCTACAATGTCATCTGCGATGACGCGCAGTAGTCCGAGCGAAAAGATGTCCGCCGTATCGAGTATGGGAAGTTACACTTCCACATCAGCGCAGATGGCAGTGGCTCTGTCACGCAGCGGCTCAGTCTCTTCAACCTCGTCAGCAGTGTCTGCAAATGCCGCGCCAACTGTAGACTCACGCGGCCAGCAGCTTCAGCAGCAGCAGATGTGGAACTACGCACCTCAGATTCGCTACGAAGAAGCTGAACTGCTGAGAAGGGCTCAAATTGCTGAGGAAGAGGCCGCTAGAGCGAAGGCTGCCGCTGTCGCCGCTGCCCAGGCCCTCCAGGAGGCACAGAAAGCTCGCCAGCAAGCGTTGGATATGGCTGCGAATATGGCGCGGTACAATAGTGCGATGCAGCAGCAAGCTCAGCAGCAGCAGGTCCAGCAGCAGACTCAGCAACAGCAGCAAGCTCAACAGTATCAACTCCAGCAGTACCAGCAACAGCTTCAGGCCCATCACCAGCAACAGCAGATGCAGCAGCAGCAACAACAGCAGCATGACTACCATCAGCAGCAGCAGTCTCAGCAGCTCCACCAGCAGCACATGCAGCACCAGGCGCTTCATCACCATTTGCAGTTGATTCAACACCAACAGCAGCAGCAGCAACGGTCTGCGATGTCTCCTGGCGACCATCTCCTCCAGCAGCAGATGCACCAGCAGCAACAACCCCCTCGGGGCCCGCAGCCAGATCGTGAACGGTAGAACTGCGCCTGGCACAGGTTGAGGACCATTTGATAGAGGAACACACCCACGCAACGTAATTATCTATGGGTCAATGTGCTACGTATATGTGTTAGCTCTCTCGTGTTGTGATTCACTGGTCGATGCCCATGGAAGGAGAAGCCGTGAGTCTCACGTAAGGTTTGATCTCGTGAGTTCCTTGTGGGAAGAGTTTCTTCGCAGCATCCGCCGTGACGTCGGGCTCGACGAAGACGTCGTCGCTCACTTTCCAGTTGACGGGCGTCACCACTTGCTCGAAGGTGCTGAGTTGAAGAGCGTCCAATGCACGCAGCACCTCGTAGAAGTTGCGGCCGACGCCCATGGGATAATACGTCAGCATCCGCACCGTCAAGTCGAGGTCGAGGACAATTGTGCAACTGAAAGGCAGGCGTCCAGCATCGGCGGCGTGTTTCGGAGCTCCAGCAGCTACAAGACCCAATCGTCGAGACAACTCGCCGTCTTCGTCGGCCAAAACGGGGAAGCCCAACTTGACCTCTTGGGTCGCATTGACGTCGGCCAGGAACGGAGTCTGCTCTTTCACGGAGCAAATGTTTAGTGCGAGGACACGTGCGTTGCGAGCCTCGAATTGGTCGTGCAGCTTTTGCAGCGCTCCGAGTTCCGAGAGCCACACGGGGTGTCGAGTCTGCGGGAAGGAGCAAACGACGCCCCAGGACCCGGATAAATAGTCGTGAGCACGCACGACTCCGACTTGGGACTCGCACACGAGATCTGGCAGTTTGGAGCCCACTTGAACCTGTTTCGACGTTGCCATGTTGGACAAGTTATCTGAGACTGTCTCCGACCTTTCAAGATCTGTTGAGTCGTTCAAAGTGAAGAGATGAAGGAAGGAGACACTGGAAGGAAGAAGAAGACTCAAGGTCTTAAGACGAAAAAGAAGGAGCGGAATCGACGAGCTCCTGCTTCTCCTCAGATTGAGTCCAACAAGGCAAAAAGCCCAATAGGTCGACCAAGACAACGCAGTGAAGCTGAAAAGCGCAATGATCTGGAAAAGCAACGCAAGCGTCGACATGATGCTACAGGCCGAGACGCGCAAACCAACAATCGCTTTCTACGAGCACTTTCAGGGCAGATACCGATTCCAGAGAAAACTAATACTCAAGAGAAGAAGATCGATGACGAAGATGAAGACGTTTTGGACACTACCACAATCTTGCTTGCGAAGAAGAATGCTGTTGCGAATACGAAGTCTACTGAAGGAATCATTGTGAGGCCTGCAGCTTCCTTTTCAAGATGGTTTTATCGACGTCAGACTGATCTACCGGCAGCGACGAGATGGATGGAGCAGCTTCAACAGCAGGAAGCGGCCGGGCTTTTTGTTGACGACGAAAAGACTCAATTTCGACGTGTAGAACACAGTACACTTGATCGTCTCGAAGAACGGCTCTATCGAGAGGTCTCAGCAGCCAAGTCTCAACCTAGAAATGATCCTAGCACCACTCCAACCGAGACTAACAACGCATTACTGCAGCATGAGAAGCAGCGACACATGAGTGAAATGTTGATGAAGGAGTTGCTGGTGCCAGAACCTCAGACTCCAGCTTACAACTTGGAAAGTGTTACATCTAACGATGATGTGAATGCCACAACTTCTTCACGACAGCCAAACAACTTAATTGACGGTCATTTCATGACGAGCGAGCAGAAGACGCCGTGTTTTGCTATGCTGGAGCTTTACGTCGACCGTGTTGTGCTAGATGATCACCAAACGTTTGCGCTGGCGGATCGTCTCGCCGCGCAATTGCGGGCCCTGTACTCTGCATATATTCGAATGCAGCAGCTTCAACCATGGCAACTTTCACTACAACGTCTTGACGAGTTCTTTTCCAGCAGTACCGCTATGTTGGCGAAGATGGACGAGCGAAGTCATGCTGAGGAGAAAACTAAGATATCTCATCGTCAAGTTATCCAGGAAGTGAATCAGGTGCTGACCGATTTGGAGGCACTAAGTCAACTACATCAGCAAATTCTAGGCAAGGCCAATGAGCTGCGAGACGCTGGAGCTCGTGCTGAATCTGTGCTTTCTCTTCGCGTCAAGATAAGGCATCGCAAGCAACCCATTGATTTATCTCACGTGGAGGCAGTCTTGGAACTTATGGAAGCAGATACTACTGATAATCAACAACAAGAAGTTGAGAATGACCCCGACAAACCACAGACGACAACTCGAATAAGTTCTGATCGTTTTGCAGCGCTTTGTTCTGCCTCAGTCCACGCATTGCAGAATGTTTTATTGCTGGTGAGTGTCGGTGGAGACAGTCATCTCAACGAGGTGTCATTTTGGAATCCTAGATTTTACGTGGTGCTCCGAGTGAATGGAAAAATTGCGTGCTCGACGAAAATTCAACCTTCGTTTCGTGGGGAAGTTTGTTTTGCCGAGAGATTGTACTTCACATTACCATTTTTCCCATCGTCAGTCTGTGCTGAAGTTTACGAACGTCGACGACTGCTGCGTGATGATCTTCTATCTACGAATGCAGTTCCCGTTGTTGTTCCGGGGCAAAATGTTGCTCGGTATGCACCCTCGAGATCACAATCATCGCTTCTTGATGGTTGGGGAGATACTAACTTGGATCATCTCGTGCCAACAGCCAGCCTTACACCAAGTGACGAATGGTACCAGTTCAGTAGCACGAAGCCAATTGCACGTACGCAGTGGCATCACTCATTTCATAACTCCGCGTTGTTCGCCCACACTACTCGCCGTGCTCAAGGTCGGCTCCACCTTCGAGCTTCCTGGATCCCAGATACTGAGACCATCGGTTCTCACCTGAATGCTACTGGCACGGCATATCTTCCTCCAAAACGCCCTGAGACCGCTGGTGGATCCGAAGTTTCGTTTTCCCCGGTACAACTCGTTGGAAAATATTTGAAGCGCGATTCAACACATCTATCACAATATCTCTGTGACTCTGGTTTTAGTAGTGAAAGAGACTTTCTTCGACTCGTAAAGCCTCAAGAACTCCCACTTGATCCGAACGACCCGGAAAACGTAGCTGTCCGGCGTTTACAAGTTTACTACACACAAGAGCAGGAAGAAGCAAAAGCTGTTGGCTTGGGTGGACGAAAAGTGTTTCGTACCAGCGACATACCCGGTCCGTTGGCTGGGAGTGGCAGTGGACTTACAAAACGCAATCGACTCCTACGACTTCGAGATCGCGAACACGCTTCTCGGCATGGAACAAGTTTTTGCGAGGCTGTTGCAAGTCACGACACGGGAAAAGTGGAGCCGCCACGGTGGATACCTCAACACGCAGTCTTTGATGAGCCACTGCCACTGTTAGAACACGAATTGTTAGCTGATGAGCGACTTCTTCGTCTATTACGCCCGGAGTTGCACGCTTTTGACCGACGTTTGCTATCTGAAGAAGCAGAACGAGCTGATGCGTCTATCGTTGAGCGCCATCGTGTACGACAACTCCTAAAACTTCAAGACTTTCGGGAGCGGGTGCGCCAAACCCAAATTGTGAGCAACTACAACACCGATAGTAGCAATCAAGAAGCACGAGCAGGTCGTTCCAAACCTCTCGCAGCTATAGTTCAGGAGAAGCCTCTGCCATTGTTTCCAGGAACGTTGGAGTTTCCTGCTCTTGGGGCATTGTTTGCTCCACGACGTCGTTTGCGACCTCGAGCAAGAGTACCAGCACCTGCTCCTTCATCACAAACGGCAGCTCACTGGCCAACGACCTGTACGTTGTACGTACAAGTGCACAAGGCGACAAATGTACCTGTGAGGATTAAACCCCCACGCAATGCAGCAGAAGCAGAAAAAATTGCTTCAATCGGAAGAAGACGGCGTGATACGCTACACCGAACCGAGAAGAGACCACGTATGAATTCCACAACAGACAATCAAAGTGAAGAAGTCGCTGAAACACCTCGCGGGAACGTTGTCCTGGAATACGAGAGCAATGTGTTCGTACAAATCACATTCCAGGGCAAGACTCGACAAACTTCGTGTGCGACCATCACGGGAAATGTAGGCAAAGGGAACCACAGTGGCGGTGCACACCCGATGTGGATGGAAACGGTGTCTTTATCATTTCATCCGCCACAAGAAGATTGGAGCCCAGAAGGAATTGAAAGTACGCAAGACGTCATCCGATTCAACCTCTTCGATCAAGTGACTCGCCCAGCTTCTGGAGCTGTAACAGATGAAGACCGGCAGGAAGGAGAGGAGCGTCTTGGAGCTCAAACGCGAGCACTGCACCGCGAAAACTGTTTCCTAGGAAGTCTGGAAGTGCCTTTCTTGACACTTTATCGAGCGGGTCGTCTGGAAGGCTCGCTCCGGTGTGAAATGCCTGTCGAACATTTGGGATATGCCAACCTCCAGATTGGTAGACAGCATGGTGCCACTTCGAGTTCAGGTCAAACCTCGATAGGACCTCCATCCGTTGCTTCCTCGGACGGTGAGACTGGGTCACCTCGTCAACGTCAAACCCGAGGTCTTTCACTCAGTCCTATCCGAAAGCGTACCTCGTTAAGTCCTAGAAAGCCGAGCAGTCCGCGTAGTCCGGACGCCAGTATTATCGATGATGATGCCGACGGTAATGATGATCCTGAGGGACTGGGTGTGGTACAAGCTGCACGCGAAGCAACTTTCTTGAAACTCACTCTACTTCTTGATCCAGTACTCCCGGTCAAAAGTGAAGATCCTGCTTTTAATGAAAAGGAGGCCTTAACTTCTGAAGTTGGGAATGCACAAGACAAATTGTTACATTCTCATGCGAAGCGTTGGTCTGCTGGAGCAAGAAACTCCACTCCTGCCAGTGCAGCTCGTTTCCGGAACTACAACGTTTTCGTTCGCAATCTCAGTCATGGGGCTACTTTCATGCCGAGATTTCTACGAACACAAGCGCCACCTCCTGATCTTCAATCGGCTTCTCTTCCAGCTCTCGTACGCTTTGTCAGTTTGATACCGTTCCTGAATGACTGGCTTGCTTTCGATGGAGACAAGGATGTATGGAGCACCACGCAGGAATTTCTGAATATGGGCGCCGGAGACCACGAGGAGCATGCAATTCTGCTAGCAAACTATTTCATGTGGTATGACCGCCGTCATCATCGAAAGGGTGAAGACTCCAAGGTGTCACGGATTTACCTTGTTCTGGGAAATGCTGTACCCGAAGGTAGCATCGTCTACGTACTTCGACGAAGAATCCTTTGGAATGCTAGTACCGGTGTGGGGTATGCTGTTTCAGACCCACACTTTCCTCTCCGTGACGTCTCTCTTGTAGTTTCCAGTAAAAATGTTTTCGCGAACGTACAACCATTGACCGTGGCTTTAGGTGCTCTTGTCGGTAGTTGCCACGAGATGAACTGGAACATTGAGGGTAACACCAAGTGCTGGAAACCCTTTTTCACAGCAAAAGACATTTCATTGCCTCCAAGTATCCAACGCCGCGAAGTTACGTACAGCGAGACGCTGCCAGAATTCGTTGAACAGGTGGAACGGGAGTTGCGTGAAGCACTGAAGCTTGCCGTGCGTCGCTGGAGGAGCTCACATTTTGCCACCAACTTTAACGAAGCTGCAGGTCTACATCTGCGGGAGCATTTGATGGTTCTTGAGCGAGAAGCTAGCGGACAAAGTAGCAGCCACAGTTCACCGATTACTCCTGATAACAACGTTCAATCAAGTCCACGTTCGACGAGGAGGCTCAAACAGAAGATCAAGATGAGACTTGCTCTCTCAACGCGAAGAGTGACCCCTGGAAGTAGTGTTTTGCGCGAGCTGCAGCGTTCACGAGAAGTCTGCGGGTTGCCTTTGCATGTGTCGTTCACTGACATTCCACGAGTTCTCGAAGTCGTCGAAAACACGGTAAGCACTGGGTTCTGTGAATACTGTACTACATTTTCCGTGCGTAGATAACAACTAACTGGTCCATTGCTCTTCACTTGGCGCCATCCAGAATATCCACTACAACGAGCGGCCGGGCGTAGAGTTCGCGCTCGCTGTGTATGTGTGTGGGTACCCGAACTGCGTGCTGTCAGTGTGGGTGTATTTCGCAGCACTTGTGCCGCTTTAACTGGAAAGCGGATTGATCTGGCGCAATAGTTGGGCCACCTTCGCCTGCAGTGCCTTCAGCTTTGATGTGGCTTCGCCGCGCGATTCTGCCGACAGCTCCTCTGGTCGGGACAGATCCAAGACGCGCTCACTGTCAAGTCGCAAACACGTTGTGGGTTCTTGGGCGTCGTCAAAAGTAGCTACCAACGAACCCGCAGGCGCCTTCGCCACCGTATCGGGCAGAATGGGGGACCCTCGCACTGAATACGTCGTCTCTCCTTTGAGAGCTGTACGCAGAACAGTACGGGGTACTTCTCCGGCGCGTCGTCGGTCTATGGGGGTCGCAAACGCCGACAGTCTTCGATTCCTCGAGTCGTGCTCGTCATCACTTTCAGGCTCGTCACTTTCTTCCGGATCGGCCACGCTGCACGGCGTCGCAGCCACGATGCTGTGGCGAGCCATGGAGGAGCGAGTGCGTGGAGGCGACGGCTGTGATAAGCTGTGGATGACGTTCTGCAAGTCCCCTCCGAAGTCCCCCACGAAGGTCTTCCAAGGCATCTGACGCACCGCCTCCGGGAGGAAGAGCAGCTGCACTTTGAGCTCCATCTCGAGCTCCTGTGCTCGTCTCTCGGCGTCCGCCACCAGCTCGTCGCATTGTTCCTGCACTATAACCACATAACAAGCCAAGAATCATCAATACAACACTCCTGTAGTGCGAATTAACTGTAAAAGCGCTGCACCTTGCGTCTCCAGCTCGTCCAGCATCGCCTCCAACTGCTGCCGGCGCTTCTTCTCCGAGTGGAAGAGCGTCGAGGCCTCGGCATCTCGCAGTCGCTTCTTCTTCTTCTTCTTGCTCTGTTTCTTGGGCGAAGGACTCGTAAGCGTCGAGGGAGGGAGACCGAAGGCGTCGTGTGCGTCGTCTGCTGGGAGCTCCACGACTGTGTTCTCTCCGATGGCCTGCAGAGGTCCAGCGCCCGAGATGGCGCGTGTGTTGGCGCTGCTGTTGGCGGCGCTGCGACGACGAGGACGGCGCAGTGTGCGGCCCACGCGCCGACGAGGAGCCATCGCGATGGAAGAGGAAAAAGTGCGCGTAAGAGGGCAATTTTGAATTTGACTTGGGTTCAGTATGGAGGGGGCAATATTACCCGGGGGCACTATTTAGAAGGCAACCCGAGCGAGCTTTTGTACGCGAGGATGGAAGTGATCGCTCTATTGTCAGTGACTGCAACGTTGCCTCAGCAAGACTACAGCACGATGCTCGTCAGCAAGTATACAACCAACGCGCTGACATTTCTATTCGAGTGTGGTGCAGTAGTCGTCACTGCTGATTCCTAACAAACATCTCACAGAAGCCTCAAGCTCACGATGCATCTTTTCTCCCAAATGATGGTCTTCTTCGTGTATCTAGTCACCATCATCGCCTTCGTAAGAGTGCAAGAGTCCTCTCGTTTGTATTACTGACTGGCCGGCGTGCCCTTGATCCACTTGGCCACTTTGCTGAAGATCATGCCCACCACGATACCCACGACGAAGATGAGCCCCATAGAGCTCAGGTACTCGAAGACCGTCACCATACCCTGCTCCGTCTCGGACTGCTCCTCCGCGTACCAACCCTCCGTGAGCATCTTCCTCTTGGTCCAGACCTTGTGCGCTAGGTACGACGCCACGCCCACCGTCAGCACGCGCACCATGAGCGGCCGCTCCTCTGCATCTTCAGCGGGAGCCACCACCGCCTTCTTCTCCGCCTCCGCCTTGCGCTTGGCCGCCGTCGCCTTCTTCTTCGCCATCGTCAACTGCCGATCCGCGTCAATGACATGCAAAAACTCGGTTAATGAATAACCTAGTTAAATGCATAACTAGGTTAATCCAAAAGGTAAAACCCTTTTTGAAAAGTGGGGCTGAAAGTCACTCGTGGACCAGACAAGCGCCAAGTACTCGCCTGCACCATGAAGGTCCGCTCGTCTGTGAAGCGCATGTGCGACGGCTGCAAGGTCGTCCGCCGACGGAGGAAAGTGTACGTGATCTGCGACCGCAGCCCCAAGCACAAGCAGCGCCAGGGCTTCCACACCAGCACGGCGCTGGCCGGTTCGCACGAGTCCGCTGCTGTGGCTGTGGCCTCGCCCAACGCGAGTTTCCAGGCCGCGCTCAAGCAGCTGCAGTTCCCGGGCCTCGCTCCCTTCAAGGCCTTCCGCGACGCTGCCATCGAGATCCCCAAGCTCTGCTAGAGAGAAACGGACGGCTCCCAGCCAGACAGGATCGATGGATACAGCTTTAGCTATAGACAGCAGGAGGCGTCTACTGCTACACTCTTCTAGCCTTAGACATAACTCGAGAGAATCTCATTGCGCTGTGCCAGTTCCTACCACTTGATGTGCTTGCATGGAGGACAGTCTCACGCTTGGCTGTGTGTAACCTTAACTGTTATCATTTCATTTCAGAAGTTTTTTAGCGAGGAAAGCCGGACAAGTGGTCAGGGCAACGAACAGTTGAAGATTTTCCAGCATGGCGACGCCCCCACGCTCTGCGCTGCTGCCTCTGCTGGCGCTGGTCGCATGTTCTAGTCTCAACGTACACGTGGCCGCCGCTGCTCGCACCAATGCGCGGTTCTTCCTGCCCGAAGCGCCCACGTCGCAACAGAAGCTCAAGCCGGTGCTGCAGCAGCTGGAGACGCTCGGTATCTCGCAGTTCCAAGCCGCGGACGCCCAAGCTTCATGGGGGAAACTCCTCTCGGACAGTGCAGAGTTCGACCTCGTGTGGAGCACAGCAGCGTCCCCTCCGTTCGATCAGCTGGAGCTGCCACACCAGTTTGACGTCAAGGTGAATCACCTTCCAGGCGCTGAGCAGCTCACGTCGCAAGACGCTCTCAGACAACACGTGACAGAGCAGCAGAAGAAGCACGCCAAGTTCTTCTTCGACTTTGTGCCGGCGCACTACGAGCTACCGCGTGACCAAGCCCTGCTGACGAGTGCGTACGCAGACGTCCGCAAGAAATCCGAGTTCTCTCCCAAGCGCGTGCACGATGCACACGTGTACCAACGCTTCCTGCTGCGTGAACGTCCCACTAATGGTAACGATGATTCTAGTACGCGCGCGGAAATTTTCGTTACGGAGGAAGACCTGCAGTTTAAGCTTCAGTCGAGTGGGTTTCAGGGGAAATCAGTGGTGGTGGACCAGTACGTGGAGCCGCTCCTGCTGGACAACCACAAGTTCCGCGTTGGATTTTACGTTGCGATGACGTCTACGGAACCGCTTCGTGTGTACGTGTACGACCACCCTCTGATTCAGATTGCCAAGACGGAATACCCGAGCAATGTCAAGGTTGAGACCGATCCGGCTGCCTACAACTTTGACCAATACATTGCTCCGTGGGACTTTCCTGATCTCCAGGCAGATTTCATCGAGCTCCCATCTGCAACTCGAGAAGGAACAAACGCCTGGCATGTGCTGAAGAAATACCTGCGGAGACAGGGAATTGACACGAAGCATTTGCAGGATGAGGTGGATGCAACAATTGCCAAGGTGGTGCTTAGCAGCCGCGGGAAGTTTCAAAGCGAGCAGGCAAAAGTGAAGCGATCAGCGGGAAGTGAGCCATCCGATCTCAGCGACAGTTTCTTTGAGCTGTGGAAGTTTGACTTTGAATTTGATGATATGGCCAAGCCGTGGCTTGTACGCATTGTCTCGAACCCGTCAATGGAAGGTGTACAGTCCGTGCTAGCCACGGATGAAGCTATCAAGAAGCGTCTATTGCACGATTTGCTGAATCTCGTTGGAGTCCACCCTCAAGCACGACTGCCATTTGAAAAGTTTTTCCGCCCGGCCGACGCGAGCTTTTGCTCGGATAAGTGCCGCGACAAGAACCGTGCATGGGATACATCATGCTGGTCATGCCCTGGATATTTCTCGCCAAGTGTTGCTCGCAAGCTATTTACTGCAACGACGGAGTATGCTCGGCGAGGTAGCTTCAACATGGTGTTCCCGTCGTTTGAGCAGGAGTTCTCAAAGTACTTGGACACAGAGCTTTCTGAGTTTGACGTTGCGTTTGATCGGTACCTGAAGTCTCTTTCCGCTGGATATGCCGATCTGGAGGACTTCCCTGCGTCCGATCGCTCAGTTGTGTGCGTCTACCGCGAGCACTGCAGCAACCATGGCGACTGCGTGAACGGAATGTGTTCGTGCGACAGCAACTACGAAGGCAGGACCTGCTACATCCCCAAGGACTTTGACCAAGAAGAGCACACTCAACACGAGACTGGAGACACAGGAGGGCAGGAAGCCGCCGAGACGTGGAAGGAGAAGGTGGAGAGCCTCGTGTGGAACCGAGGCAATGCCCCCGACGGCCCCAAGCGGCCAATTGTTGGCGCTGGAGACGCCTCTGCATCCAGTACGGTGTTCCTCCTGGTACTGCTTGGTGTTTTCTTGATTGTGCTCTACCGAGTCTTCGTTTCTCACGGGTCTGGCGCTGGTGTCGACCTTCCTCACGACGGCAAGGCCATGTAGCTGGAAGATGTAGCCATGTGTTCCAATCCAACGTATAACTGATAGAGCAAGTCTTGGCTCGTGTTATTTAACTTCAGACAAAGATGGTGTCCACCGTCATGCCCATCGCCTTCCTGGGGCTGCTGAACGAGAATGTGTCGCTGGCGGCGGTGGAGGGGGCCACGTATCTCTGCGTGTTCCTGCTCATGCTGCACGTGCATTCGTCCGGCAAGCGCAACGCCACTATGCTGACCGCTGCAGTGCTCCAGGTGCTCGTGGTGGAGCTTTTGTTCTACTCTGGCAAGCGCTGGCACGCTCAGGCGCTCGTGACGTTGGTATCGGATCGACTGCCGCTCTACAATGTGTTGCTACAGGCGCAACTCTATTACATGTACGTGCCAGGGCTTTGTGGTGTCGGTTGGGTCAATACTGAGTTGCTCATGTGGTCGTTTGCGTTGACCAGAGCGTTCGTGGCGACGACGAGACTGCGGATCGACCCGTTCTTCCAGCCTTTTGCAATGGGTTCGCTCATGGTGATGCTGGCGTTCCCGTTCGAGTTGTTAGGCGCCAAATTCCTCTGGTGGACGTGGCATGACACGGATCCTCTGCTGGCCGACCGACTGATGGGGGTGCCTTGCCACGCTCTCTTCTACTACTTCTTCTTCGCCTTCGGGTTCCTCTGCATACACTACATTTTGCGAAGGTAAAGCATGCTATTTGAGGCTGAGGCTGGTCGATGGGGCTAACTTTTCTGTTGGTGACGTGTATATTGCACATGGCAGCACCTTGCTTGTGGGCGACTACTACGAGGAGGAGCATTGGAAGTCCGAGTGGGCCTACGTAGTACTGATGCCGCTGCTCAGTACCATTTTCGCAGCGGGCTTCCTCATTCTGGGCTACCACTCGACTGTACATCTCATTGGGATCCAGGCACAGGTATGACCACTTACCCTCTTACACTGATACGCTTAACTGACATCCACCTTGTTTGTGCAGGTGTGTTTCTTCATGTTGATTGCTGCAAGTTTGCTGCTCTTCTGGATGGCCGATCGAGAGAGAGGTACGAAGCGACTCATGTGTCTTTCAAAATGCCACGCGGCGCTAACAACGAGTAACGTGTTTCTGCTGGCAGACTCTCCGGAAGTACAAAAGGCACTGGAGCCCGTGGACGTCTACGACAGCGACTGGCTGTACTCGTGCATTGACCACGCCGTGAACCAAATGGTGTTCCTGCTCTACCTCGTGCTGGTGCTGCTGGTGCTGTTTATCAACCCGACAGAGATCGTGTCGCTTGGCAACCACCAGCCTCTAGGCAATTGTCTCGAGAGTGAGTCCTTCTACTCTCTCGTGGGTATGCAGCACCACCGCAAGAAGTATCTGTGCGTGCACGACTTCGACGAGGAGTTCAACTTGTGCAACTACCCGGTCTCGCAGCTGCTGTACGAGGACTCGTGGTACATGATCTGCGGCCGCGGCTACAGCAACTTCGCGACGTACGTGGCGCTGGTGCTCGGCA
>KV742870.1:6002-22280 GCA_000468175.2 Phytophthora cryptogea
CCACACGTAGCAACGTCCAGCGGCAGTGCATGTCTTCGTTTCAAACCAGTGTAGGTAAAACAAAGCACTCCACTCATTGCCACGACATGTACGGTACTTGAAAACAAGTCTCTGGCAGATCTCCGAATTGAGCATTCACGATCCCGTGCAAACATCGGCTCCCTAGACGCTGCATGAATGATCTGTACCAAAAGGCCATCATTTGGGGATTGTTGGCTCGTGAGGTTTGCACCGACTGCATTTACAAATTTGCTTCGTTCCCGAGAAACACCAAAGTTGTACGACTGTGACAGATGCAGTCTCACCGAATCACTGTACTTGCAATTGCAGTTGCACTAGTTGCACTGGCAAGTGAACAACTTGCGGCCGCTTCAAACACCACGGTGAAGACCCAACCTGTTACTTGGTACGCGTGCTCCGGCTACACCTTTTCTGACGCGGGGAGTTCAAGTGGGCTGAACGCTGAGTGCGCCACCTACATCGCGCCACTCTGCTATCCCGGAATTTGTAAGGCGCCGAAATCGGTCAACCCTACCATCGAGATCTTCGTCAAACGATTCTCCGCAGAGGCAGGAGACTCTGAAAAGGCTTCAAACGTGTGGCTTCTTCAGGGTGGACCCGGTTACTCGTCTACCGCACGTGAGTACATCGCTATATTTCTGATACTGATGGCATCTCACGTTGTTCATTGAAGTTTTGAACAGTTGAATCGTCCGTGATGACTTTGTACGCACAACTGGAAGGCAAAGTAAACGTGTATACGATGGACCACCGAGGCACTGGGCGTAGCACTCGATTGAACTGTACAACGCCGCAAGCAACTACCGGGGGTACCGGAATTCACGCATCGGAAGTGTCAGCGTGTGCCCACGATCTAGAACTCAAGTATGGAGATATGTCCTCGTTCTCGATGACAACTGCTGCGACTGATGTTGCGTCTCTCATTTCCCAGTACACGAACGGCAAAAGCACTATCGTTTACGGAGTGAGTTACGGTACCGCATTGGTAGAACGACTGATGCACTTAGCTCCACCAACTGTGACGGGGTATGTTCTGGATGGTATTGCCACGACGTCCGGTGCACCAGGAGACAAATTTCCATACATATCGTTGTGGGACACCGATTTCGGAGAAGTTGCCAATACGTTCCTGGGTCTTTGCAAACATGACCAAGAGTGCAACGCACACTTCAATGCAACACCTCTCCCTGTTACAGTCCAGCAACTCATCAAGAAGTTTGACAAACACCCGAAGTCGACGTGCTCGAGTCTCATCAGGAACTTGAAGAGTAAAACACCTGCTCCAGCCAACGAGCCACCATCATTTCCACTGCGCCGTGTTCTGGGTATGCTGGTAGCGGATTCCAGTTTGCGAACTCTCATTCCGCCGATCGTGTACAGGCTCAATCGCTGTGCGGCGAAAGATATCGACGTGTTGACCCAATTCATGACCAGTCTTAGCGTGGCTTTTGAGGCGGAAAACCAGGATGACACGTACACATCAATGCTTTTGTACTATCTCATCGTCTTTTCAGAGATGTGGGAGTCGCCAACGCCATCCAACTCGGAAATGAAAGCGCGATTCTCCAACATAAACGTCTCCGATGGCGGGTACTACGAAGTCGGATCTGGAGGCATTTACAAGCTCAACACGCTGTATTGCGCCTTCTCAAAAGAGAAATCCTCGACTTGTGACAGTCTTCAAGTTGGCAGCTACAACGCAAGCGGTATTATCTACGGGCGTGACGAATACTGGAACAAGAGCGCTACAATTCCGAGCCAAGCCAGCGTGTTGTTGGTGAGCGGCAAACTCGATCCGCAAACGCCGAACAAATATGCCGAGTATTTGTTGAATGCTCTGGATGGTGACAAGAAGGAACTCATTTCTTTCGACTACGCCACACACGGCACCATCGTGTCCACCCCACTTGTCGACGGAGACGTGAACGCAGAGATGTGCGGTATGAAGATCCTCGCTTCATTCGTCAGAACTGGAGGTGACCTGGGAAAGCTTGATAAATCGTGCGTGGATGAAATGCCCGCGTTCAACTTGACAGTACCCGTAGACTACCAGTACAGTTATTTGGGCACAGATGATGCGTACGATGGCGTCTATGGCTCCGCCTCGAGTTCTCAGTATTCTGGTGAAATAGCAGCCAGTCCGAGCAGCTCGAGTACAATTGTGCAAGAGTAAGTTCTCACTCCATTATCCTGCGTAGCTTTGCCTAGAAAACATCTTCCACCACATGGAAATAAAGGAGCTGGAAAGGTTGCCATGCTGCCACGGTTCAAAGCATACGCATGCCAAGTGAAGACATCCGTTAACTGATTCGCGTCCACACTGTAAATGTTCTACGCACCGTACAACCCTAGCGCATGTACAGCCCGGCAGAAATGGCAACGTTTGAAAAACGACAGCATCGTCAGGAAAAACACCAGAAATGAATCGTTCTGATCGAAACTCTTGAATTCCACACCCTCTGCGGCCTCGAGCGCGCACGCCAAAAAAACGACAAGAACTTCAACTCCCATCTGCAAAGCCCCCAAGTACGCCAATTGGGATTCTTGGGACACGGCCGTAGCATTAACATAGTCACTCGTTAATGGAGAGTCTGAAAAAAGTAAGCTAAACTGAAAATGCGCGTGGTGCTGGTAGAAGAACAGGATCGCGTAGGAGCAACCTATCGCGATGTACTCTGCGTACATGTCGGAATAAATCTCGGCCGCATGGAGCACGCGAAGCTTTCGTTGGCGCTCTTCAATTTCTCTCCGTGCCTTGTACTGCGCGGCAGTCTCGCCTTTTGAAGAAAGCCGAGATCCAACTGCGGTTTCCAGTTCTTACGAGCTTCGTCGAAGCTGGTCGGGGAGCAGGCACTACCTGCAGCGACTTTGGGTGAACTGTGGATGTTTCTACTGGCGAGGAATTAACAATGCTAGACCACCTCCGCAACATTTCCTTAGGAATCGGCGGGCCCCGCGTTTGTCGTCCCACGATTAAAGACTTCACTGCACGAACTGCAATTGCAAACATAGCGAGCAGCACAGTTCCTACGACGGAGACGTTTGTGCTCGCTTGTCGAAGTAGTAGCATGCGCACTTGAGTATCCACAAGAATTGTTGGTGTCGAAACTAGTACAACCATAGCTCTCCTTGATACGGGTCTCTGAGTCGCGAGCATGAGGTACTTGGCAAGCTCCTGCAGCATTAACTTTAAAGAAATACTAGCACTGGCAAAGCTAGTACCCCCCATTGCCCTCGAAGAGACACAAATTGGCTGATCGCGTGCACGTAAACAATAGCGATCAGGACGAAGAACACCACCGGCAGATTTCGGGCATAAATCTTCAGTAAACGACGCATTGATGGAGCCCATATCCGGCAGTACCGTTGTCCAACAACGTGTTGATATCTTGCGCGGGAGTTCGACATTGAAGTGTTCACTTCTACAACAGGTCTCGCATTTAACCCCCGCTCTGTCTCTGTCTGAAAAATATGTCTGCCGCCATGACCATAATGAAGAAGCCCCAAAACGCCGCAATATACACACACGGCTTAAACTGGTGCCACGACTCTGGGACTGTGATATACATTGCAAAATCACCCCCAACGACAACAGTTGATGAAAATATGAGATATGGGGCCATCGGGACAAGCAATTTGGCCGTGCACTGAAGAAGCTTTAGTTTTCGAGTAGCTTCATTCGTGGAGCCTGCTGTAGCTACCTGGTTGGTGACGCATCCGACAAACCGTTCCGAGAGTAGTTTTGTTGAAATCAAAATGATCACGCACGTGGAAAATATGCCGTAAAACAACGCGATATTCGCAGCACTGAAGTGTGCGTACGATTGCTGAGCAGGAGGCAGCCCAGTGAAAACATTCCCCACGGTAAAACAGTAGCCGAACAGCCATCCCACAGCAATGCAAACCAGTGAATTCCGTAGCACGCGCGCGAGAGTTTCAAAGCAATCCATACAGATTGAGCAAAGACGCTGCGTGTTGAACAGTTGATTGACGGCATACTGTCCTCTTGGTGGTCTCCAGTCTACGCAGATGCATAGGAAGTAGAATGGTGAGTAAGACTAGAAATAGCTAGGCACCTTTGTAGACACTACGTTCTCTCAGCATGTGGGTCTTGGTAACGAGCATCTGGACCACGGGTGAAGGTGCATATTTAGTCATGCTGCTCATGGAACACCAGGGGTGAGCTTCAAGCTCACCCCATTGAGATCGACATCTATATATTACTGCAATAGAGTGCGAGAGTAATTTAGCCGCTACTTGGATCCTTGCGAAAGTGAACAATGCACGATACGCTACTCTCGCGCATCGTCAACAAACACGATTGACTGGGTGGTATCCTTGTACTTTGCCTTGGCCCCACCATTTACAACACGATGATACCCATTGGAACCCCGACCGGCTCGTCCAGTAAGAACAGTGCGGCCAGTCGTCATGTACAAGAAGAAACACGCTACCACGAACACCATCAGACTCATATTCCAGCCGAGCGGCAACCCAGCACTCAGCTGCTCAGCCAATAGCTCCGACTCGATAGAGAATGTCACCTTGCGTTGAAGTGCCTCAAGATACAAAAAGGCCCCAGTAAGCCATGCAACCAACTCAGGTGGGCTACCAGCCTCTTTCCCTGTCGCGGAGCTGTGTCTTGACAACAATGGCTGCTTCTCGAAGTGCTCGACAAAATGAATCCGTTCATCAGCATCCTGGACGCCGATCTGTTCCAGCAGCACAATGGTATAGCAGAGATCGAAGCATAGTGCACTTGGCGGCTCGATCTCATCCTCCATCATTGACGCCTGAGATGTCGATAAAGGTGACGGCGCTGCACCAGCTACGACGTCCTTGTACGGTAAAGAGCACAGCGTCTTCGCTGCGTTTCGCATCGATGGTAGTGCTGGGGTGGGTAATAGCAGCAGATCCATACCCCTTTCTTCCTGCTTGTTATTAATGTACTCCAAAACACGAGATGCCGTGAGCACCGCTTCTCTCAGCACTCCTGAAGCGTAGAAGGATCCAGCCCCTTGCGGCTGTGGTGCACCTCCCAAAAAGCAGAAATTCTCGGGTGGGCAGTTTGCATTGCTCGACGCCACATGCGCGCGGATCAGCGTCATGCATTTATCCGCATCGCCAGTGCCTTCCACCGTTCCGTTCGCACGCTTCACCACGAAAGAGTAATCTCTCAAGAAGCAGGGATGTTGCACCGTCTCCGATGCAGCCTTCTTGCTCTTGCCCTGCTTCAGTTTAACCACCGCCTGCTGCACCTGATGGCGTCCGAATCCTGGGTACTCGCGAGTGTAGAAGTCGCTCGTGTTGAGCGCCACATTGACCTGTCGCTGTCTCTTGCTGCGTCTCCAGCGCTCGCGCACGTCGAAGATCATCCCGGCGGCATCCGCGTCCGACTCGGAGACGCGTCGTCCCGCGCGTCCGCCCGCGTCCACATGCAGCAGTCCGAAGACTTCCATCTGTCCAGGACTGAGGGACGGCGCCACGCGTCCGGTAAAATAATTGGTACCAATTAACTGGAAATAGCGACGCCACGAGGCCGTCACGAGTCGCACGTCGCCACTGGACGCGACGCTGTCTGCGTCCTGAGGATCCTGCGACGTCGGCAGAGCGAACGGGAAGGACGCGTCGCTGCGCGCGCGGTCTCTCAATTGGCCCAGCCGTCTCTTCACACGCAGGAGCGTCTTCTGCGTCTCGTCCTGCGTCCTGGAGCCTGAGTCCGCTTCGGAGTCCGCCACGACGAAGTGCGCGAAGCAGCGCGCAGGATCCACGCGCGTCCGGAGCCACTTGGCGGCCTGTTGCAGTGCAGGACGCAGGATCTGGTACGCGTCGTTGGCCTGGTTCTTCTCGTCCTGCGCGTCCGCCAGATGGGCTCCGTCCGTGTCCTGCAGGACGGAGGACAGCACCGGATCCTGCGCGTACACGTTGATGGCGTCCTGCTCGTACGCGTTCTGCAGGACGAGCAGCCGCGTGTGCAAGTTGGCGGCCACGACGAACACGCGGCAGTGGGCGCGCGCAGGCGGCGGCATGGGTCCGTCCTGCGTCCTGAGCGCGGCCTGCGTCGTCCCCAGCAGCAGCGTCAGCAGCAGACTCAGAAGGCGGCTCGCCATGGCGTTCCGGAATCAGAATGAGGTGTCGTCGTAAATAGCGTACCAAACACTATATTCGCGTGGTCCACCTTACCTCCACATGACGCCATTTCATTGGTCAAAAAGCCAGTATTCCCCCGCCATAACGACCTGCAGGGTAGTGTAGTGCAGTCTTCCCACATGGCCGAGTCGTCGGGGCCGCGCTTCCTGCTGCGCGCCTGCGTGTTCTTGCTGGTGCTGATCGCCAGTCTCGTGCAGCTTTTGTTCTTCGCGCTGCTGCCTCAGATTCAGCTCCACGCGGACTTGTGCAACGCTACGCTGGCCTCGCGCTCTCTGCTGGCGCCCACGCCCACGAGTCTGGAGCTGCTGCCGCCCATGAAGTTGCTCTTCCAGTCGCTGTACGTGTCGCCGCGGGAGCTGGCGCTGCAGCAGAAGGAGGAGGAGAAAAGACGCAACGAAGTGGCCGCGGCAGAGCCCAAACAGACCATTCGAGGCAGGAAGAAGCGCAGCTCAAAGGTCGAAGCGGTGGGAGGCCAAGGAGAGACGTTCCAGGCCGAGACGCTGGCGGAGAACCAGGCCTTGCAGCTGCAGAAATGGCAGGAGCTCGAGGACGAGAAGGAGCGGGAGCGCCAGATGCAGCTGCCCCCCGGATTCTTCCTGCAGACGCGAGGACAGGGCCACGAAGCCATCAATTCCAGGTCGGCGTACTGCATCAACGTCGTCACGCCCAGCGACTCGCCTGGCGTGCTGCTGGACTTTGAGTTGTATTTGAACGCACTTCCGTCGGCCAGACCAGTGTACGCGTACAAGGGCAACGGAGAACAGGAGAGCGACGTCGAGAGTGACGACGGAGCTGTCAAGAGACTGGATATGCCGCCCTCGGTGATCGACATTTACTTGGAGCGGCACCCGATCGACAGAAAGTATTACCCCGACTTCCACGCGCCCAAGGAGAAGACCATCTGGATGATGCAGAACGTCGAGTTCTTCGACCGACACGAACTGGACAACCCCACGGTGGGCGTCATGATGGTCAAGAACCGCATTGGACTCAAGAAAGTGCTCGAGTACAGGCATCGACACCAGCTCTCGTACTCGGTCTTTTACACAAAGCACACGAGTCGCGACTTGTATCAGCCGGCGGTGCAGCGGGACTGGACGTCGTTTCTACACCTTGCAGGCTGGAGTCCGTTCAAGAACACGCGGGTGATCCTTCAGGCGTGGGCGCTGCACCCGGAATGGCCGCAGCTTATTATCCGCGTGATAAAAGCCGATATTTGCGCATGGATCGAAGAGCAGTTCGGCACGAAAGAGACGTGGCGGCTGCAAAATGTGGACTACGCGTGCGGGTCGGTGCCTGCTGAAGAGAAGGACCGGTTGCAGAACCAGATTGGACTTCACCTGTGTCCAAGCGAGACGGAGGGCTTTGGCCACTACATCAATGAAGCTCGCAGTGTCGGTGCTCTTATCTTGACTACGAACGTGCCGCCAATGAACGAGCTCGTGGACGAGAAGAGCGGCGTGCTCGTAGGAGAGCCGCATGCATGGTGGTGGCAGACGAAGGGGGACTTATTTATGCCGCTCGCACAAGTGGACGTGGCCGATATTGAGCGGGGCGTCGAGCGAATTTTGCTGCTCTCTATAGAGGAGCGCAAACGAATGGGTCGGCGGTCACGCGCTAAGTTCCTCGAGGACCGCGCGTACTTCCTCAACGCTATGACCGCGCTAGAAGAGAGCCTTTGCCAGGACGAGATCCGAATCGAGAAATTACAGCCCTATCTGTACTAGAGTCCCACGCGCGCTCGATGCCGACTTCGAGCTTGGATAGATAGAGATATAGCACCTGCCTGGCAGCCTTGCTTGTAGTAGTATAGTGTTACTCGGAAGTGTTCGACCTGGCTGTCATCTTGAGTGAACATGTTAGAACGAACTTCCCACTGAAGTGAACAGGGGCAACTCGAAATTAGATTATGATCATCACTACTCGCTCTTGCTGCGCTCTGGTTTACAGCCCCTCGAGCTTATACACACATGAATAATGCTGCAACTTGATCATACACACGAAAGGTGGCGGCTACGCTTCCATCGGCGTCTCCGGGCCGTTGTTCTGGACGATGCCTACTGCCTTGAGCTCGTGACGACGCTGGAATCGTGCTCGCAAGACACCACGGAACAAATCGACTGCAGCTTTGGACAGCGCGACGGCCACCATGGGGTTTTCAGTCTCGAGACGCACGAGGTTGGGTGCAATGACGATAGCGAGCTGGTCCACGCCCATGTGGTTGTGCGGTTGGTACTCGGCCACAAAGGCCAGCAGATCGGCTAACCACAGCACAATGGTGCGCTCTAGATCTCCTAGCAGACTGAGCACTTCAAACTCGACGTTGTCGGCCGCTGCGAGACGTTCCATCTCTCCTGCAGGGATTTCGTGGAAAATGGGCATCGGGAGCTCGCGAAACCACAGTTTGATGAGGTCGGCCAGCACTCGGACGTCGTGCTTGGCTCCCCGAAAGGCACCACAATTAATGTCACGCATGGCTTGGTCGCGCTCCGCCTTGCTGGGCGATTCACGGAAGATGTGGGGTGTCAAGTATCCCTGTTTGCCAATGAAGTGCTGCTGCAGCATGACGAGCACCGCTGGCACTCGCTCGTCGTAGCCAGGGACCGCAACGCGTGGAACCTGTCGGAACGGCAGCTTGAAGTGCTGGTTGAGGATCCGCACGGGGTCGTTGCTGTCCACAGGGTCGAGACTTGCAATCATGTTGGACAAGCTCAGACTTCCCGGAGGAGCTGAGCTCGTGCGTATCCGTTTGGTGCGGCGACCACTTTTCAGCACTGGAGACGCCGCCGCGTCCAATGCACTGACGGTATCTGCTCGGTGTCGCTCCGAAGCTCCAGAGACCAAATAGTCTGCAAAGTTGTCGGGGATCCCTTCGAAGCGCGCTTCCTGGAAGTTGTAGTGGATGTGCACGTCATGCTTGAAGCCGTAGGGCGATCCGATCTCCAGGAACGCGGCCAAGTCTCGTTCTCCGTCGGCTTGAGGCGCTTGGGACGGCGACGACGGGGAGCTGCCGCCGTTGTCTCCTTTGACGGTCGAGTGCTCGGGTAGTTTGATGTTGAGCATCTTCAGAGGAGCTGGTGTGGGCAGCACTTGGCCACTCGGATTGTGGGCTGCACGATAGGCAAGGGGAGGATCTACACAGACGATAAGCTTTCCGGAACGCGAGCAGCAGCGCGCGATCTTAGGAAAGGACGCGGTATGTACCTGCTTCAGCCAGGCTGTCAATGAATGCGCTTCCTGCGTGTCTGTCTGCGGTCTGCCACTGCTCGGAGCTTGACGCGCCGGAGTGATGTGGAGTTGACGGCGCGAAACGATATATATGGCCATGCCGGAGACGCAGCCTGCGTTCGCCGAAGCCGCGTTCGGGCCGTTGCGAAACCCCCCGTCAGGAGTCTCGGGCTTATTCCTTCCACGCCGGACGCCAAGCGGTGCGAGGGCCAGCGCCGCGCTGACGACTGCGTTGGAATCTACTGCGCCAGTCAACGTGGCAGTCGCTACCTCGCCCGCTCCTCTACGAGGTATCACTGAAATGCACGGCACAATGGCCATCTCAGTCGCGGCCATGGCGTCTGAACGCCGCGGTCTCCGTCGAGATGGTCCTGTCTGGAAGACGCACCGTCCAAGACCTTGACCAGCCTCACGTCAAGATCTACAGTTACAGGTTGAAGTCGACTCCCATTGGCCAGCAAGTTGAAGTGCCCTGGCCGTTGCAGGAGATGACCAACGGGCCAAGTACTGGCAGCCGAAGCTCCTCGGGCTTCTTTCACGTTTGTCAACTTCTCACGCTCGACAGAAAGCACGACTAAGACTTTTAACTTTTCACAGAGCTTACTACACGGACGCACACAACTAGCTGCTCATTTTCTTGCAAGCGTTAGGCGGAGTGCACTTCTAGCGGCTCTCTAGCAAATCGCATCGACTGGCACCCAGCGCGGACTTGACGGACGTAATTCTAAGCTTTATCGCTTGCGCATCGAGTCCGAAATGCTCGGGTTGAAGGTGAAGTCGGCAAACGTGGAGCTCAGGATCATGGACTGATGCGTGCACACGCTGTCCACCACGGGCTCGGACGTGAACTCGGCGTCGAAGTTGCCCACATCCAGCTCGTCCTGCACCACCGGATGCCACGGAGGCGTCACCTCGCGCCGCATGAGGGCGTCCCAGGACACCCCAGCAAAAAACGGGTGGTCGCGCAGCTCCTGGGCGCCACGCGACCCGAGCCGCTCGGTTGGGTTGAACGTGAGCAGCCCGCAGATCAGCGACGCAGCGTCGGGGGGCATCTCGGGCGACATCATCGTGCGAACGGAGCCAGGTGTCATGATCTTCTTCACCATGATCTCGCGGTTGTCGTCGAAAAACGGATGCACACCAGTGAGCATTTCGTAGAGGAAAACGCCGAGCGACCACCAGTCCACAGCGTAGCCGTACTTCTGCATATTGTACACCTCCGGTGCCAGATACTCAGGGCTGCCTACCAGCGTCTGCGCACCCTTATCCGAAACCACATTCAGCTTGGACAGTCCAAAATCGGTAATCCGCAGGTGCCCTGAGGCTTCAACGAGAATATTTTCCGGTTTGAGATCGCGGTATGCCACCTTCAAACGGTGGAGGTGCTCCAGTCCTAGTACCAATTCGGCCGCGTAGAATCGAGATAGTTCATACGAGAAACCATCGTCAGACATGTGGTGGAAGAGTTCTCCGCCAGAGCAATAGTCGGTTACAAGATACAGCTTGTCCTTGGTCTGGAACGAAAAGCGCAACCGCGCGATGAATGGGTGGTCGATCTCTTCGAGAATTAGGCGCTCCGTCTTGATGTGCTCCTCCAAACCGTGGCGAACCACGTTCTTCTTGCGCAGCACCTTCATGGCATAAACGATGTGGGTGTCTTTCTTGCGGACGAGGAATACCTTTCCGATAGACCCTTTTCCAATCACCTTGATCAAGTCAAAGTCACTGACAGACACTCCATGGGAGTGATGACTGGAGTTGCTGCCGCGACTGCTGGCAATCGAGGCGCGCATCGCCGACGTGCTTGCATCTGTGTCCAAAGACGATCTACGCGCTGTTTTGCGATGGTGTGGGGACTCACTGGCATTCGCACCCATTGCCGTACTGAGGCGACGACTCTGTTTTCGCGGCTTCAGCGAGTCGAGTCGATGGCGGATCACATTGCCAAGCCACGTCCGCGTCTTGGCTTCTGACTCGGAAATAAACTGTGCAGCACCACAGCCACGGTCGCGTGCAGCCACGAAGTACGTGAAAGTCGTTTCAAGCGACAAGCTGATCGTGCGCGCCTTGTTGCTACTGCCACGCTTGGCCAGTGTAGATGTAGGAGCTGCGGATGGAGAGGACTTGCCGTCAGCTGATGGACCTGAAGCGGTGAGGTCTCCAACGGATAAGCAGCTGCATGATAGTTTCTCTTCTTCTCCGGGAATATGTCCACCTACAGCAGTTTGAGCGTCGCCCTTAAAGTTGATGGCACGCTGCTTCAAAAACTGAGCCACATTAGCCGATGTTGTTGCTGAATCCAGGCGATAGGCACCCTCAGCAAAAACGAGCGCGTTCACGCGCTTTATGACCTGTTCTTCACGCTTTTGGATGAGCGTCAGCACCGACTTGGCACCGAAAGAGTACGCCAAAATGTACACGTTGCGCGCATGCGCGCGCGAGATGATGTTATCCCACACGTAAAGCATATGTTCATCCGGTGACGAGTTGCCGCGGATCGGGAATGTATCGTTGCCGATAGTCACGTTGTTCGTCGAGGGGTTCAGCACGGCCACTCCAAAGTTGCAGGCAGTAGCGCGACGCATCACCGGCAGCATGGACCCCAGCTCCAGTCCTTCCTGGATCAGCAGGTCTCGACTCCAAATGCCCGGTTGGGCTCCCCGTCCTCCATTCACGACCACCAGTAAATTCCCGTTCGTGCGCCAATCCGACGTCAAAAACACACTAGAGCGAGCTTCCTTGGGCTCGTCCGAACGCGGGTCGAGCGGCACGCACGCCTGCTTGAAAGCCAACTCGGCCAACATCTCCATTTGAATATGAAAGATGGCCGCCTTGACAATGTCGTCCAGCTCGCCGGCGCGGCGCTCGTCACTCATAAGTTCGTACACCGCCTGATTGGTGCGACAGTGACGCAGCGTGCCGGCGTCATCAAAGTAATAGTCCAGTTCCTCGAGCGACTCGAGTTGGTCTGTGAGCGCGATGCTGCCGCGAGCCAGCGCTTCAACGCTGTCAGTGCTGGCACTACTGTCACCGAATCTTTTCTTCTGCACTTGCACAGCGTCCGCAGCGCTCATGCACAGAATGTACTGCTTGCCGTCCTCGCAGCTACTGGGGTCCGATATCTGCTGCAGCGAAGTGGCGTGCAGCACGCAGCATCCTTCCAAAAGTCCTTGCGGTCGCTGCTCCACCTCCACGTCGTCGTCGTTGCAGCTCTACGACACGGTACACAACGTGGCACAGATCAGTGTCTATAGCTAGATATGGGTCGCCCATTGGTCTCCTTTTATACGACACTAGCGCCGCTACATAAACCACCAGCAGATTTGTACCGACCATGAGGAACTCATTGACGACCGAGAGCCACGAGTCCGTGGGCATCACGAAGGCCATGACCGGCGCGCTCACGTCGCCCTGCGCGTCCGCCCGCTGCACGAACACGCGTCTGCTGTCTGCCATCGCCGCTTGTCGCTCGTCCACTCGCAGTCGGAGTGTGCGGTGCCGTCCCCTTGACGCGTTCTTTTGGAATTAATGGGAGCACCCCTAATTAGGCCCAATTACAATCTTACAGATCTGTAATTTGAACAATTTTGTGGTTAATAATGTAAATAGTATCACCTGGAAGGAATGGCATAAACCATGCACTTTGACAAATTACAGCACGGTACTTGATCAATTTGGCCGGAGCTAAATTCGAAGCTACATATTGCAATTAAAGCCGTAAGTTAGAAGAAAACATTGGGGTCATGCCGCACTTAAGCGGACGTAGGAGTGCCTTTGACACGCACTTCCTAACCTGCTGTGATGGCTCCGATCCTGAGCTCCCGAGCGGGGTCCGTGGCGGCGCGCGCGGCCTCCCGCGTGTTCACGCGCACGACGCCCATGTCCGCCTCCTCCTTTGCCGCCGCCTCCTTCGCGGCGCAGACGCTGGGGCCCGTGGCGGGCGAGCCGCAGCGCCGCGTCCTGTACGACTCGCACATGCCCACGACGCCGCTGCAGAAGCTCGTGCTGTCCGTCACGTCGGCGCTCTCGGTGTTCGCAAACCCGGAGCGCGGCGACATGCTGGCCGCGCTGGGCGAAGTCACGGGGCGGGACGCGCTGCGCCGCATCCACGCGCGCATGTGCGCCGACCCCGTGGGCGCCCGCATCTTGGCCGAGAAGCCCGTGATCCGCAACGAGCTGATCGACATGGAGTACCTGCGCGCGCTGCCTGCGGACTCGTTCGGCCGCCACTACGCCACGTTCATGGACTCGCACGGCTTCGACGCCGACGGCCGCTCACTTGTGCGGTTCGTGGACGACCCGGAGCTCGCGTACGTCATGCAGCGCCACCGCGAGCTGCACGACTTCTGGCACACGCTATTCGACGTGCCGCCGACGGTGCTGGGCGAGATCGCGCTCAAGTACGTCGAGATGGCGCACTCGCAGTTGCCTGTGAGTGCGCTCAGTGCTTTCGTAGGCCCGCTGCGTCTCTCCAGCGAGGAGCGCTGCTTGCTGATGAAAGTGTACGTGCCATGGGCCACCCGCGCCTCCAAGAAGGCACACTCCCTGCACTGCGTCATGTACGAGGAAGAGTTCGAGACGCCAATTGAAGAGCTGCGCCAGCGTCTGAACATCGAGGTTGCACCGCCACTGCCCGACTCGTCCGAGCACTACAAGCGCCACAGGGAGGATAAGCACTGATCAACTCGAAGCATGGTAAAAGGAGAAAAAAATACGCACTATCTTACTGAGTTCTCCCTGTGCCAGCTCACGGCTTGCCCACCCCAAACAGATCATACTCGTGGTCACTGTCATGGTGCTCATGTTCAGCAGCCGAGGCTCGTAAAGCAGCAACCAATGCTTCAGTTTCGTCTTCTTCTGAGGCATCGTGGGCAGACATCCTGCTTGCACTCGACGCTTGCGTGTTGCCAACTTTTGCAGTAACTGGTGCCGCGTGAGATTGTACTTGGGTGTAGTCGATAGCAGAGTGGAGCGTTGGTGTTGGAGCGACTGTCCCTAGCACAGGCTCATTAATGGAAGCGGTGGAGGAAGAAAATGATTGCGTCTGGTTCAATACGCCATTTGCTCCCATGGTTGCTGCCGCCGGTGTCGGTGCTGATGCAGGTAGCGCTGCAGTCACGTTGTGGACATTAATCGATGGAGTTGGCTGCTGTTCCGGTCCAGCTGACCCTTCTCCTCCAGGCGTGACAGCCAGCCCTGGGGTATTCGGCGAGAGAAACGGGTTGTGCGCCACTTCACACTGGAAATCATACGAGTAGTTCATGTCCATGATAGGCTTCGCCGGTTGCCTCTTCTTCTGTGAGGAAATCGCATTCAGGGAACTGAGACTCCGGGAGACCGCTTGCGCTGAAGATGGTGGCAATGGGAATAATTCGTGACTCTCAGCGCTCGACTCACTGTAAGCGCTTCGCCCTCCTTCACTTGTCATACTTGCGACAAGACTAGCATTGCCACTACCTGGAGTATACTGGCGCCTTGCCGCCAGCTGAGAGGACGATTTAAAGGCGGCATACTTCGGAATCGAGTCCATTTCCAAGCACTCATATTCACCCAGACTCACAGGACTCAATGGACCCTCTGGTGTATCTCCATCGGAAAGCGGATACTCCGAGCCCGTCCCAATCGTAGTTGCTGCGCCCCTTGCCGAAGCATCAGGAAGACTCTGCACACTGCTGCTAACAGATGCGCCAGCGCTGCTCGTGGCGTACGGATCAACAGGACGTCGGTACGATTCCGTGAATGGGTTCATCGCGTCGTTGTCAGCTTGAGGTCTGGACGCCTGTCCGATGGTTCCGGATGATGCCGATCTACCCAAGTCCTGGCCAAACATCTCTGAGAATGCTCCAGTGATCTCCGTTCCAAGAGCAGACATTTCCGAGCTAAACTCCGCGGCCGTCGTCGACTGCGCTCGAGCCACTGGAGGCCGACCATCCGTAGTCGCTCCAGATTTCCCATTCACGGGCGCATTCTTCAGCGTAACAGTGGCAGACAAAATTTGCAGGTACGCATCCAGCTCGTCGCGACAGCCCTCGGCGCCAATTTCACCCGTCACGGCGTACTCCGTTAGCAGTGTGTTGGCCAGAACCACCAACTCGCTGATCTGCACCAGGCGCTTTTCCATCTTGCTGTTCCAATCCCCCATTCCAACCACCCAGCGACCTGCATCTGCCACGTACGCGACGGTTGACCTGGATACAGCAGCAATGTCAGCATTTATGGTGGTTCGTACAATCTATAGGTTACTGTAGCAAGTTCCTTCAGGACGTACTCTAGTTCGTCGCGAATCTCGTCTCGATACTCGTAGCAGCGCTGGAAAAGGAGCGACGCCGTGTCCATGACACCTGCACATACAATTAGGTCGTTAGTCAGGTGCGAGATCGGTATAATCGGTAGATGTAGCAGCGTACACGCTGGCATGTTCGGACCCATGCGTTGGAAGAACTTTTCATAGTAAATGACCTGTCAATGCATCAACAATCAGATCTCAACGTCAGAGGTGACTTTCCTCTACAGTATAAATTGTACAGGACTAAGACCTTCTTCATGAAGGTGGCCAGGTGCTCCTCCACGCGGGCGATGGCCGTCATGGACTTGCCGATGCTGGAAATAGACTGTCCCGCGCTGAAGATGGACGTCATGGTGGCGTAATGGGGGTGTCAAGGAGGAGGAGAGTCGTGTGGGGGATGTGGTGGTGGGGGTGGAAGCGAGGGGAGGCGCAGTGGAGGGGGAGCGGCGTCGATGCACGCAGGCTATTTGAACTGTTGTTCTTCGATTGCATGTAGGATAAGCTGGAATGAGACATGTGTACGAAACATACAAACGTCAAGTGGCCCGAATCTAGCTCTCTCTACATTTGCAGGTTGAAGTGAGCCTTGCGCC
>KV742871.1:0-10213 GCA_000468175.2 Phytophthora cryptogea
GGGCGACCCAATCTAAAGCACAAATCGAACCAAGATACCAACTTAAAAATCACGCTCAAGCTGACTCCTGAAATCCTTGAAAGCATCCAGTCCACACCCGCTGGTCAGATCACCATTTCTAGTATTTCAACGGCTTCAACCACGCCCCAGTCAGACGTGTAAACAGGTTAAATCGTCATCAAAACACTAATGTTTTCAACACCCAACCACAACTATAGCCTTCAGAGGAAAAACACGCATTTCTGTTGTGCCTACATTAGGCGAACAAATTAAGCGCCTCAGAACGGAGGCGACGCAAATGAATTGGCTCCACGAGAAGACAACGTGTTATCGGTGATGTAAATGACACCGCCTCCTAGAAACGTTTGCTTCATTTTGGTCACACAGTACCCCGCAACAATGGCGCAACAACATACCGCCGTGCTACACACACTCCTAAAGTCAATTCCAAACTCAAATGGCAAATGGGAATACATACAAAGTGTTTGTGTGAAGCATTGTATCCGTTCCTGACGTTCTCAAGCAATGATTTACTTACGCCCATATCACAACAAGTTTGGGTGCAAAACAGTTCGTTCTTGGTTATTGAAGGGAGTGGTCGGATGGGGTGCCATATTGGCGCTGGCGGGTGGCGGCGCGCGTGGAGTTGTTGTGCCACTTGAGCCCGAAGGCGAAATACCACGAATGGCCGACAGCTCCCCCGAAGCAGACGTCGGAAAAAAATAGCGCAATATCAATAATAATTGTATTTTACACTAGAAATATGCTTTATTGAAAACTGCGACTCCAATACAATATAATATTGACCCAATTATTGACAATACATATAGTAAAAACGTTAACTTAGCGTTTGTATGGACCAAATCAACAGAACAGTTGGATCCCAAGACAGGGTCATTCCACTTTTTGTGAACTTGATCCTAATCGGCTCCAACACTCTATGAGTGAGTTCGCATAGAAAATTGGTGGTTATTTGGCGCGTAGTAATGTGATTTGACAACCAGAATGCGCTTGAAACGCGTTATATGCCTTATGTAACAAGTAACTTGTTAACAATAAAATAAAGTTGCGGCAATATTATTATTGTTAAGCTTCATATTGCAATCTTTATTATTCACAAGGCTAGAGGACAATACATATTTTTTTTACGGTATTGGCGGACCCCTGCCCCCAAAAACAAAAGCTATTTTTAACTAATTACTGCCACATTCTGTCGGGAACAAAAAATGGTACCGGTTGTAAGGTCCAGATGAAAGCCGTCGGCTTTAATTGGCATCTACTCCTACCAGAGCACGAGGATGTTGCTGGCCGTTAAGCGCACGTCGGGCGACCTTGGTGATCCTTGAGTTTTGACAAACGTGGTTGTCTCCTTCAAACAGGAAAACTGAATCTCCATCTTCGGCGTGCTATGAGCTTGAGTGTTTGTTGGTAAAAGTAAGCCTGAGGGCTTTATTTGCTAGTTGAGATGTTCATCTAGTCGGCAACCATCTTCTCTAGTCACGTTCCAGTCATTCCCTGTCTTCTTAGGTCATCCTACATCCCTCATGGCACAGCAGGCGGAAATACCGAGCTCTGTAGCCGTTTGAAAGAGAAAGCACACTCCGAGGCTAACGCCCGGAAATAATCCTCCGTCTGCTGCGTAAACGAAGAGAGCCAGCTGTCGCCAGCAAAAGAAAAAATGCGACGATCTCATAAAGAACCTATACTGCACACAACAACAACAAAAATCGACAACGAAAAAAACCCTGGCAGATTAGACCAAAAATTTGTGCAGGTATAACTCATTGAAGTTAATTTTTCTTTCTCAAAGCCGCAACTACTGGGTTTACCCGCTGCGGAGTACGACTAGTGATCTTCAACTGTGTGTTAAGCCCTACGCGTGTATTATTTACAACCGCAGCTTTGCAGACGACACCTCGCCCCGTCCCAATACTTGCCATTAGTCCACACCATATCGGATATCCACGAGCCATGCCAGCGCGAACGTACCAGAATCCATAGCAGCCAAGTTCGCCGAGGTAAGGTCGGAGAACTACAACAGTCTAAAACGTGAAGGGGTCGACGGCGTTACGTCACCAATACCAGCAGCGTCTGCAAGCCCAACAACGTACGGTAGAAGTGGTCATCATATCGTCGTGGATCAACGTCCGCCCAGAGTGGCGGCGACTCGAGTGGCATCTCCTTCTCTTGTTTTATGTGTGGCGCGCACAACCGGGCCCAATCCACGCTACAATCCGGTCAGAACGGGTAGCATCCGGTGGAAAGTAAAGCCAATCTGTTGGGGGTGGAGCCAAAATTTATGAAGGAAGAGACATATACAGTGAATCACTGGATAAACCCACCCACACTTGTATAAACCGAGGATAATATAGTCTTCACTGCTCCATTACATGATATATTGATTAGTGCCTATGCTTGAATTACTGTATCCAAGCGGAATTGCAATTTCAATAGCGCAGCGGTGGGTTATTTAACTTAGTCTTGACCATCTTGTGGTATAATAGGCGAGCTCCCGAGCGAGGTGAACACGTCACGCATAACACGCAGGCACAGGCAATTTAGTGCAGCACAGTCGCTCTATGTGCTATACGGCTATAGCGGCAAGGTGGCAGACGCATTCACCGCGCCGATTCGGATCCATGGCCTACCTGTCGACGACATGAAATATAGAGGAATGTCATCAACACGACCTCTTGGCCACTTGACGATCGTGGCAGTTCAACGTCAAGGGCTCGCTCACAGCAGCGCCCTTCTCGCCCCGGAGGTCGCAAACCATCGCCCCCCGCTCTCCATACACACCAGCCACTTCAATCTACCGCCTCAGTACGCACCGTGCCCTGTTTGCGTTCGTCCTCTCTGTTCTCGTTCTCTTTGTTGGGTGAGGCCGGCCCCACAGTACCGCAGAACCCCACGCGTGTATTCTAGCTGCTTACTCTCGCACCAACCGGGCTGGATCGCAACTGGGAGATGACGGTCCTGCCGACTGTCCAGAGCTCCCCTACGTCGACTACTCCTGCTCACATCGCTTCTCGTCCGTCCATTCCCTCCTGTGATGTCGCCTCTCCTGCTCGCCCTTGGTTCCTGCTTACTCTGTTATGGGTCGCTCCTCCGGTGCGATCTTTCTCTTGCCCCCCCCCTCCCCGTGCTCTGCGCCTCTTCGTACGTCCGGTTGTACTAGCCCAAACGATCCAATTGCACACATCCGTCATCGACTGCACTTCCACCACCGACTGCACTTCCATCGTCGATGTCACTCATCGTCAAGTCGATTTTCACTGGCGCGAGGTCTCGGGTGTCATCTAGCATCCGCACGGTGTCTGCCTACTCGCCTTCCCCCCCACGCTCGTCCTCGGGCTTGCCGCTGTCCAGCAACGCTTCGTACACGCTGATGTTGAGCCACCGCCACTCAACAGGTTCGCTCGCCGTCGTCCTGTACTCAATTTCGTGCTCCAGCTCATATTGCACAGCTCGGTTGCGTCTTCATCGTCTGCCTCGCTCCGCGATATGCCCGTACACTTTCGCGATCTACTTGGGGGGTCTGGTTTCGCGGTTGGCTGCGTCCACGCAGTGCTTGTACAATTGCACCGCCACCTCTGAATTTTCCTGCGTGATATACGTCTCCATTAGTGCTGTTTTTGCACCTCATCTGCTGCCTGAGAGCTTTTCCGTGGTCCCGCTTCCGTAGTACACGTGGTCTCGTAGCCGCCGCTATCATCTTCAGGACATTGGTGCGTCTCCGAAATTCCGGCCGCTGCGCCGCCGTCAGTATCCGTGCTACTCTGAATCCCACTATTAACGTCTGCACCAGTCGACCCTGAGGCAGCGCCGTCTTGCTGGACACGACTAACACCCCGTCGAGCTGCTCTGGCGTCTAGCGCATCGCTCTGCAGCCGTCTCCGCTTTGCTTCACTACGCACATCACTTGCATCGCTGCTGCCGGGCTCTTTTCAGCGTTCTCGTTTGCTCACTGAGGCTGGCCGGGGCTGCTATCCGCATCTCTGCTGTTCCGGGGGCAGTTGTTGTCTGTCTGGCATTGCTTTTTTCGGTGGCTGCTCTCGTTGCGTCCATAGCATCTCCAACTGCGCGCCCTGTACACTGCCTGGTCGCGGTATCTGTACTGCATCGTCTGCGCCGTTCACCGTTTCACCGCTTTCGCCGCCTCTGTATTCTTGTATGATAGTCCCGGCGCTCGTAGATCCCGCAAATTCCAGTGGCTCAGCTGCATCGCTGTTCAATGCTATTCCCGGAAGGTCTGTAACTGGCTCCCAAATCGTGCTGTCGTTGTACTCGCCGATCAGGTGTCGGAGCTCTCGGATGTGTAATTACCGATTGCTCTGCTGCATTGTTCGTCGGTGCTCCAGTCACGGTACTTCGGGGCAAAGCGTTTCTGCGAACTGCACTACTGGGCATTCCCAGATTTTCGATAGGCCACTAGGATCCTCTTCTTCAAGCTCGGCTACGTCGTGCAATTTCGTCCAGCATTCCATCTGGACCATGATAAGATGTCAAGAAACTGCAATGCGTCACAGCTATATATCTCGTATAGTACCGTCTTAAGTCATATCCGATATCCTCGATGATTGTTGCTGGACCAACCCATCAATGAGCTCACTTGATTACTCCTCGTCTTCTAGGAGACTTCAGAACCCACACTACGTCTCCTGCTTCGATCTTGGTCGAAGCTCGAGTATTCCGATTGTAATACCGCTCTCTTCATTGTTGGTCCTGCTCTACTGCACAGTGCGCTAACTCTGTTGCAATCCTCATGTCCTTCACCAGTTTGCGGTGCCCAGTCCGATCTGAGTAACTCCACTTACTCTCAGCAATTCATCAGGAACTCACACATGAACAATTCATTCGCCGTGTATCCCGTCGTAGTGTGCCTCGCACCGTTGTAAGCGTATGCTGCACATGGCAACCATTCGTCCCAGTCAGTCTGATCTTCACTAACATACATGGCATCCATTTCTTTCCACGTACGATGATAGCGCTGAACCAACCCAAGCATGGCTGCTCTGTAAAGTACAGGAGTTGTCTGTCGAGCTTGTAACAACGCCATCAACTCGTATATCACTCTGCCGTTCAGTTTCGGCGCACCATTCATCACTAACTCACGCATAGGTCCATGCACGAGCACAATCCTCTCAAGTACGAATCGAGCAATAGCATGACCTGTGTGAGCTGGCACAGTCACTTCTATTGCGTAGCGAGTCGCGTACTCTAGCGCTGTCATTACATATTGATTTACCCGCTTAGTAAATAGGGGTGTCCAGTGACAACGAGCGCCCACCGATCTCCAACACTTTGAAGTCCAAGCATTTTCAGTGGAGGGGTCACCTCCTTCGGCCGTTCTTTTGCAGCCTCTGCAACTCCTTACCCACTGTCTTGCTGTCGACTTCATGTCTGGCCACCATTATGTAGCTGCAATCCTCGAGAAAGTCTGTGATGTTCTCAGATGGCAAGTGAAGATCGAATCGTGTGCCCCGCTCAACAACTTATGTCTTAATGTCACAGGCAGCATCACGCGCCGCGTCCCAACGCTAAAAAGTTCAACGTAAATAATTCCGCCATCTTCTACAATCCGCTGTGTGCCGTACTGCTTCACTTCTTTTAGTCTCTGACGCCGGTGGTCTCGAATCTCACCGTCTGTCAATTGTCCAGTGTCCATGGCACTAACCGTTGAGTGTCCGTTTCCTTGCTGTTGATGCTCGGTAGACGCTACTTCGCTAACTTGCCGAAAAGGAGCCCTAGATAATGCGTACACCACGACATTCGTGGACCCAGATCTGTAACCTATGGTAAAATCGTACTACCGTAGTTGTAGTGACCATCCATGCAATCGTCCGGTCAGGTCCTTGCTTTCCATCAACCAGCTCAGCGCAGAGTGATCCGTGAATAGCTCAAATCGCCTGCTGTACAGGTATGGCCGAAACAGTTTGATGGCTCACACTACTGCCCCACATTTCAAGTTCGTGATCCCGTACTTAGCTACTGTAGGCGGGTTTACGTTTGACGCGTAAGCAATTGGCTGATCTCCTTTTCCTTGTCCTTGCAAGAGCGCTGCGTCGAGGCCCACCGCCGTGGCATCAGTCACTAACTTAAAGTAAGCGCAGTTCTGGTGCTTCTTCCGAAGACTCTTGACGTACGCCTCTTGGTTTTCTTCACTTAGGTCCAGTCACTCCGCACCCAGTGGGGTCCCTTGTAGTAGAGGCATCCATCCTTTGGCAGCTCGCCACTTGGCTTCCGGCTGTTAATTTAGACACTGAATTGTTGGTTGGTGCTGGTACTGTCTGCACTTTCTACGCGCTCCTCACAGGTCCTGGTCCACCACTCTTGCCCTGATTAGTGTGTTATCCGTTACGCACTGCTCCTCGGGCCCTGCGTGCTTCCCCATGGAAAACATCTTGCGGCTTCGCAAGGCGATGTAGCATACCATCGTACGTTCGGCACGCTCGGTGTTCCAGATCCATCAAACGCTCCACGCGCGCGCAGCGCCTATGGGGGTCGATTGTCCAATAAAAACGTACGGCGCGTCTTCATCTTGGATCCTCTCTCTGGGTCCGCGGCATCAACCCGTACAACCAGGTCATATAGTGTTTCTTCCTCCACGATGGTATTGATGTCCTGGAAATATTTCACGACTCTTGCTTCCGGATCATCGATTTTGAGGTCCATGTTAAGCCGGGCTTTGAAAAGCGCCTTCACATCTGAGGCGAATGCACCCTTGAGCGAACGGCACTTCAAGGCTATAGGACTAGCGCGTTCCTTTTCTGCCACCACATCATTTTGCTTTTTCAGAACGTAGTCGCACAGCGTGTTCAACAGGGCCGACCAAATCGGGCCCTTGACCCTGTACACCACACTGACATAGTCTTCTCCCGTCACGGAGCTCCGCTGACTGAGTTTCTCCTCGTACAGCATCCGCTCACGATTCCAATTGTCTAATTCATCGGGACTCCAGCTTGACCGTTATGGAGCAGCAATCAGCTCGTAGACCGGTGGTGGCACCGTCACCTCGACGTCGCCGTCCGCGTCGACCGTAGCAGCCGCTCATGAGCTCATTTTCATTATCTTGATGTCTCAGGTCCTTTTAACAGATTCCATACCCTGGGAAGTGCCGTCAGTAAAAGTTAACGTTGTCGCGCGCACACCGGCTGTGCTATACAAATAAATTTAAAAGTGAGCATTGAGAGTTGGCACGAATCTAGATGGCTACTAGTGTCTGTCCTGCCGTCCCTTGATGCGTGCCTCCACCTACTTAGAGCCTCGACCACGTGTCTCTTAGCCATTCACGTGGATTGTCGAGCCTGCCCTTCACTCGATTTGTCCCTGGCATCATGCCCAGATTTACCGCCTCAATCGGTATCTGTCGGCAGATCTTGGGATTATCCTTGATGATGCCGCACGGTTAGATCAACTATTCACTCAAAGTGACCTAAGTTCTGAGCTATTATTAAGTATTAGGTCGTTTTAATACTCGATTTAAATAAACGAACTATTGTGAAATTACAAAAGTACTCACGAAATGCTTTATATAGGATTCACGAGGGGTCTTGAACCCACATAAGACTCTGGATATTAGTATGCATGAGCCGTTTTCCATTTCCGACCAATCCACTGGATGTATTTGTTAATAAAAACACTGATTGGTTGGAATTGGTACATCAATTCATGACTCGCCTCAAAATAAAACCAAAATCAGAGTTTCACAAATACTTTTGGGCGAGCTTCTGGCGACCAGCTTATTTCAGTAAAATCAAGTGGCTCAAGCTTAGGCGAGTTTGGTGCTCCATTTTAGTCTTAATTCCATTCTGTTAATATCGGGGAGTACGTAGAAATGGCGCTAATCCTCACCATTTGGGGTGTACCCCATTCTCGGAAATTGATGGATTGGTTGTTGATCTGTGGCGCTTTACCTTTAACACCCTTAAAACAGCTCATGAATTGACGAAGTACGTTACACATTGTTTACCCAACCAAAGTCGATTTTTATTGTATTTGAAGCACTCATTAGAGGTCTTTAGCAAAACCGAAAAAAATGCTATTTCCAGTTTAAGCATATGACGTTATACACTACAGCCCAAACCCTGGAGTGGCCACTCGGGCGAGGTTGTTGAAAAGAAAACAGAAGACACTCTTTTGAGACTATTTGCCCTTTCTAATAGCAAGCGTCCATCTCGGGCAAACCGAAAAAAATGCTATGCCCAGTTTAATCATATGACTTTATACCTAACCATAACCGTACCGTCCGAACTTTCGGTCGAACAATTCAATTGAAACCGAACGAAACAGCACTTTTTACGGTATAGAGTGATCAGATTCCAGTTGGCTAAAATCACTTCTCTCATAGCGTATTTCGACGCCTCACGAGAACTCAACAGCATCCATCAAGTACATCATGAATGCAAACGAGGCCAACATGCTTGACAGTGATCTGTCTTACTACGCTCGATCGCTAACAAACGAGTGACACGGAATTTTAAGGGCACATACCTCCTGCAACACTGGATTGCTGACAGGACACGAGCCACCACGTCGAAGTATCAGCTCTTTTTGCAGAGCTTCCATCTCGCTTCATCAAGCAACCACGAGTGAGGGTATTGCTCTAACTCACGCGATTTGAGTTCAATTTGTTCTTTGTGACGCTTTGCTTGCCACTTTACTTCGTCTAAAAACGCGTTCGTACGTGTGGGTGTACACCGAGTTGAGGTTGAAACCTGTGATGGAACCGCGGAGGATATACTGCAATGCTCGCTGTTTCACTCTCATTACTCCGTTCGCCCGAAGACAAGAGTTCTGAGTCGTAGATTGCGTGTTGCGATCTTCGGAGATTGCTCTCGTTGATGAGGTATGCCTTTTCCAGTTTCTCTCCTTTATATACGACCAGAGTGGATACAAAAGGCACCATTCAATATTGTATTGTCCTTTAATATCATGTTTAAAGTCCAGCTTGCCAACAGGAGCAGTAATACGGCGATGATGCCTTATTTAATAAAACGATCAACTCTGCACCGCGGACGTTAATAATTGTGCCTCGAATCTTCACATGACGTTTCACAAATTGGAACCGGAGACATCCCTTGAGTAGCATTGGTCGTGATAGGCTTTACACGAGTTGATTTAACAGTTCTGTTCTGCAGGTGCAGTTGATTCAGATTGTGGATTATCTCGGTTTGGTTCTGATAATTCATTAGAAACCGAGTGGGTGCGACGATAGATCGATGGCTAGTACAACCTATCAGAGTGACCAGAGTATAGTAAAAAGACTCTTTCTGGTGTATTTAGAATACAAAATTCCCCGTGGCGAGGTCCTTCTATGAAAACTGATCCGATGTACCCAACCTGACCACCGGAGGTTTGGCTACCTTCTATCAGGAGAGAAACATAACGCTGGTATTACGCGATGTTTCCCTCATCCAGTGCTATCTCGTGCTAGACAGTTGAGACGGCTTGGCAAGAGGGAACTACTCACCGGCTTAAGCACGGCCAATTTCCTACAAGGGGGGTGTCGACTACTCTCACGCCACTGACCACTTGTTCTCGTGTGCTGGTTGTATAGTGGACCATTCCTCCGGTTTGTCAAGTGCAGAAGTTGTTCATCCCTATTACACTCAGATTCGTTGCCGAAGACGCTCGAAAAGGGCAACAAGCAATAAATTCCAACTAATAGTACCGTAAGCGAAGAATATAGTGCACCATATTGCTAGTTCTCTTCTCACCGCCTCCTGACTATCATTCAATTGTGTAGGAGGATGATATACCCCTCCATGTTGTCTTTGATGCTAACACTAAAGGTCGGGGAGTCCAGTAGCAGTAGAACCAGCTACAGCGCTCCCCATTTAATGGAGCTCATTCTTGACGATGGTTACCTTGGATTTGGAGCTCGTAGGTTGGCGGATAAGCTCAAGAAAATTGAATTGCCTGAGGATGGGCCGATTCTTAGTGTTTCGCAAACAAAGTTTGTTGCGGTGGCAGAGTCCGACGAGAGCCTAACTATTTCGCTTAGGGTACAGTCTAGTGATTTTTAACTTGACAAGCGGACCGGATGGTGAGTATGTATCTGACTGCTACTTAATATGTAGGCAAACGGCTTTTAAATTGTAGATTTACATCTATGTCGGCAAAATTTCATTCTCAACGACCGTTCGCCGAGCAACCGAAGGCACAATTGGAGCGGCTTCACGGCTCATTGGCGATCATCTCAGCACGTCTC
>KV742875.1:0-12004 GCA_000468175.2 Phytophthora cryptogea
TATATCTTACCCTATCCTCCGACATTGATTGTGCGATTTTCCGAGTTTGGTCGGGCAAAGGTGTAGTTGCGTCTGTCGTCTCGCTTGATCATCTTTATATCATTCGGTGCCTTATAGAGCGTATGGCCATTTTTGTTTAGCAGATTTGGGCCCGATACCCGTCAATACCTACTATTTTGTTTACAGCCTTACTCCATCGGGTCGCTTCCTTATCAAACGGTTGCTTTTTGAGTCGGTAAAGCATGTTTGACCAAATTTCCATTTCCTTTTCAATTAAATCTGCTTCCTTTTGGTTATGCTATAGCTCAGATTCCATCACATTGTCTTTTGCTTCATTTGGGGTCATCCCAATAGATCGGTGAAACGTGCTATTGTAGTTTTCGATAATATCCGATAGCGTGATCTACTTTGGGGAGATTTTTGTTAGCCTCTCCTTACACGTTCTGTTGAATTGCTCAATTTTCCCCATTGTACCTTGATCGCCCGGTTCGTTGTTAAAATGATCAATCTTTTTGGATTTGAAAAATGCTTGAGCTTGTGCGTTCATGAACTCGCTACCATTATCAGATGTCAAAATATTCACTATATTTATGCGGACAAACGTTTTAATTCCAGAAAAAGCTGCGCCTGCAGTCTTGTTTGGCAACAGGTTCGCGTATCCAAACCTTGAATTGATGTTGATAGCAGGCAATATTGGACGTTTTTCCCAGAAAGCAAGATCCATTTGCCAGGAATTAGGATTATGTGAAGCAATTTTGAACCCATCAAATCGTTTTTTCTGCTCTCGAAAGCGTTGAATGTCGATCTGCGAAGCATATCAATCTTTCACGTTTTTAAACGTTATCTTAGGGTCTAACTCGCGAGCTTTCATAGAGCGCTTCTGCTCCAACGAATCATGTTTTTGGATTATAGTAGAGTTTTGATAGTAGCTCAGCCATGATACATATATGTTATTCAAAACAAAAAAATGTTGCTTGTCAAGGCTTAGCCTAGCTAGCTAGTGGAGTTGTGCTAATTCCATCTGAGAGCACCTGTCGTTTATCATAGAAATATGAAATCGCGGTTTTTGTTTGAGAATAAGTAATAATGGACTTAGATTCCTTCGATAGTCTAAACCCTTATTAGTACCCTGAACTGTGCTACGGTCACGAACGACTGCCTCAAACCGTCAGGATTAAGAACGTTCACGATCTTGTTGTACGCCCTTGGCTGAAACCTTTGCTTGGTATGTCTCATCAGGTAGGTAGAAAATATAGTTCTTACTCGATAGTGAGATCATAGCATCACCTGACCATTCATCGTTGAGCAAACCAGGCGTACGGCGATCAAACTTAGCTACCTCAGTGTTGTAGTCGCGTGAAACCAATTGTATTAATGCTCCTTGAAGTGGGTCCGTAGCTCAGGCTAGATACAGTCTTGAAATGGACTATCACAGCTGAAAGCGATATAAGCCGAATTAGTGTCCATCTCTTGATACTGGAAGTCAGAGCGGCCGAAGTAGAAATCTATGTAGTCATAGTTAAACTAAAGCATGCGTAGCTTAGCAAGCTGATAGATAGCAACCGACAAATGGATTGGGTTCTTATTATTGAGTCGGCGCATCGTCGTCGTGATTTCACACGCAGCATTAAGCTCCTCGAGACTATGGAACGTAAAGTGTTCGGTCTTGTTCTTAATAACTTTGTCGCTCGACTCATACTTAACCTCTTTGTGCTTGCTCATGTCCATTCCAGATCGACCAAGGCGGTGTTGCCTACCAGTTTCATTATCTCAGCAATCATCGCCTTAGATTTATCATCATCACCCTCTCGTCGAGCATTTGATACAGCCTCCATAAATGGTGCAAATGCCTTGTGAGAGTTGGCTTTGATAAAGCTATAGGTGTTAGCGATCCGCATACCATGGGAAAGGTACAATTTGAGTAATGGAGTATAGATAGATAAGGATCTCTTTGCCAAAATAAGATCCAATGAGCTTACGAGCATGTTTGGCACGGTTTGAACTGCGCGACTGGCTGTAATCAAACATGTGCTTACCAATAACATATCTTTTCGAGCAGTGTTGCATGAAATGCAGCTGATCAAGATATTACCATTAGTGTGCCCAAGATTGTTATTGATTCTATCAGCGGAAGATGTGTCTGAAGTCAAAGGACTATAACAAAGGCCACAAAGGTACTTCTGTTTCTTTAACAGCATATTCAAATGTCTCAAGCGTCATACCAAACTCACGCTTCGCTTCAGCATCCTGTCGCTTGTATCCACCCATACGCTTAGGGGGTATTGAAACGCGTTAGCAGGCTTCTTGGTAGGGTATTCGAGATTGTCAAAGCAGGCCTGGTACATAATTTTTTTCTGAGAGGCCCGGAAGTGAGATACCATCGACAAATCAAAACGTTTGAACAATTCGCGTTGCGATTTGATAGCCTTGATGAACGGTGCTACAGCGAGATGTTGCACCACACCAGTAAATCTTTGATAGTCTTCATTCCATAGTACCCCAAACCCACTTCACTCGCTCGTAGTCTTCGTCAGAGATCTTTGAACCACGAAGCTTGCTATCGAAAGCTGATTTAGTTGGTACTTGATCCCCATTAAGAACGTTGAAGGAGGTAATGTATTTGCATAGGAATAACTCTTTTCCTAGACCACAAACACATCGAACCTTATCATCACGCCTGGATATGCCGTAAGATACTTGTCATAGCTGGTGCCAGCTGGGACATAATTGCTAATACCAAGCATATTCATATCCGATGTGGCAATGCACATGTGCTAGGGTTCTTGATAACTGATTTGACGTTGTCAGTGCCAATCACAGCGAACAAGTCGCTCTTGATTAGGTTAATATCATATCGACCAGAATTGAAGCTGAATACTGGTAACTGATCGAGCTGCTGCTTAATCCTACCATAATCGGATCTATTCTTGCTAAAGCCAAGGATGCGGTGGAAGTCGAAGAAGCTGGAAAACTTTCTTTCTTTAATCCAGCTATCTACATCATTCCATTTATAGGTCTTACCAAGGTTGGCTCCTGGAATCTCCACACCAGTCAGTCCATAAGCGTTAATGATTTTCCGGAGTAGCGTCTCATACTTCTCGACATTGTACTTCTGAATCTCGACAGCAGCATCTGCGATGCACTTGAACATATCCGTAAACAACGCTTTCGGATCAGCGTTTACAAGCAACGAGCCGCCTCAATTAAGCTATCGGCTATTGATACTGAAACCGGGATGCTTTCTTTAGTAAATAAAATGTTTTCACCGTGTTGAACACTAGTCGGCTTAAGGATGGCCTCAAAGTCATAAATGATGAAATGGTCTATGTAGTGGGCAGCATCCTTGATCGAGTACTTAGTTAGCAGAGATCTAAGAACGTTCTGAGGGGGTCTGCAAATGCTAGGCTCAGTTGGAAAATTCTTAATATTCCTACGCTCACATTGATTCTTAGCATGGTCGCGAAGCTTTACCGAGCTAACAAAAATCATCTCACACTTAGCGCATTGGTACTTGCTCTGAAGCATGTCGATATTTTTTATGTGTAGAGCATGATTATCATGAGATAGAATATTGATAGCTTCGCGCTCCTTATCTGAGCGGCGAATGCATTCCACCTCCACACTAGCTACATTCATCTTATAGATGTTAACCCTTTCGCGATCGCCTTGACTAAATTATACTATACAGAACTAAGTTGTTTGAGCCTTTAAGGGCACAATATTCGCCCTTAAAGAAATGCACGGTGCTGCCATTGGAATATCTCTTGTAACAAATCATTGAAGATACTATGTTGATGCAATCAGTCTAGTGAATTTAACTTGATTAACGTATGATTATATGATTACGAAACTACAGTATTTGCTATGTTAGACAAGACAGTATGAAAGCACCCCTTTTGGGGGCGCATTTTGTGCCCTCAAACGAAAGTTCAACAGGAATTGGACTATGTTAGACAAGACAGTCCAATTCCTGTTGAACTTTCGTTTAAGGGCACAAAATGCGCCCCCAAATGGGGTATTTTCATACTGTGTTTTGAAAACTGCTTAAAGGGCGAAAATTGCACCTCCTTGCGCGAAAGCTTTCAACGAATTGAAAGCAGTCTTCAATACCATCAAACTGTAAGAGGTCTGGCGGCTCGAATCCTCGGAAGACACTTAGAGTGTATGCAATACCCTTGAACAAACAGTAGCGCTTCACCTGCGCCTGAATATTACGAGGGTCTTTTTTAGCGTCCTTGTGCAAATGCCAGGCGATACAATGGAAGACACATTTGTTATTGGTCTTCGAGAAGTTGATAACGTGTTTGTTATCGCGAATGATCTTGGGGATGACAGCTCCACTATCACTAAGAGCGTGGTTGCGATAATAGATGTAAATCTTGAAGCCAGTAATCGCCTTACGCTTGTGTCCGCTGGATGGTTAACTTAGCTTGTTAGCCAACTCCATCGACCGAATTTCCGAGATGATCTTCTTACGAATATCAGCACGACCGTTAATAGCAACCGGTGAGCTGAGCACGTAAGTGTTCGCCAGATTTGGGTGGAAGTAGCGATTTTCTTCATCGTCGGCGTCGGCTAAGCTTACAAGGTCGTAGCCGAGCGCAATATGCACTTTAAAAGCGCTTTTTGGACTGGCAAGTACATTTCCGAGCTTATCGTAAAACCCAGATGCTTGGGTGCCTCCATACAAATGAGATTCCATATTATTGCCGTTATAGAAGCGGTACTTAGAATCAGTCTTGTCGTCAGCAGATATGAGCTTATTAAGGGCTTCGATAGAAACCTTGTATTGCTTGGCTACAAGCTTCTGGTCGGCAAGGCGAGAAAGGACACCAACTTCCCAGTTCTACCGCGGACCTTAACACGGTAGGTGTTCCCCCATTTAATAGTGGGCGGTTCCTGAAAACTCAAATCCCATTTTGGTCGAACTAAAACATGCATAAAAACACGATTGCAGCTGCGTTTTCGTACCATTTTGCCTCGAGAAGGGAAATCTGGTAGAGGTGGTTGCCACCCCCGACAGAATAGTACGGCGTACTATGCTGCAAAGACACGCAACGCGGTGAAGCTTTCTCGAATTCACTTTGAAATCCAWCACTTCAAAGCTAGCTACAGTTTCAAGCTCTTCAGGACAGCTCAAGATGCCGACTAACACCCCCCAAGTTCCGCTCACACAGCTAACCCCCTCCCCACTACAATCATCAGAGCAGGTACCGCTCATGGAGACCCAGAATCACGGGAGCTCTGTAGCTAGTAGTTTGGTAGTTCCTCTTGCGCAGATGACCCCAACGCCCGTGGCTTCAGCAACCCACCTCACGTCTCCTGCCTCAGCAACTCCTACACCAGCTTCAGTGGACTCTGAAACGCAGGTCCCTCCAACCATACCAGCTTCAGCCGGCAACCACGAAACTGAAAGGCCACGACGACGGACGAGGCGCAGACGTACACTTGCTCGTCCTGCAAGAGGCAGCGGATTCACTCGAGTTGAGGTCGACGGCCTTCTTGATCTCCTTGAGGTCATCAAATCGAGTGGGCGAGACGAGTGGGAGACGGTGGCGCGTCGCCATAAAGAGAAATATACAGGTGTTGATCGGACGGTGGAGAGCCTTCGTCGTAAGTTTTCGAAGCTTTGCAGAACGCAAATGGGTACAGGCAACCCTCACATGCCCAACGATGTCGCCCGAGCCATCCAAATCTCGACCGCTATGACTCAGCGAGCAGATCTCGCCCGAGGGGACGACATTGCTGAAGTTGGAGCCAGACTTTTCGAGGACGACGACGAGTCTGCTGCTGACGACGACGACGACATGAGCGTTCACGCCACAAACTCAGTTACACCAGCAGGCCGCCCGCTGGTTCTACCACGCGAATCAATGAAAATGGCGATGATCTACTTTCGTTGGCGCGTCTTATGATGCTACAAGAGCAACGTCAACGGGGGGTAGATCGTGAGCAGCAACAGCGTTGGCGTGAAGAAGATCTTCGTCAGCGTGAAGAAGACCGTCGCCAACGTGAAGAAGATCGTCGTCAGAGTGAACAGGATCGAGCTGAGGGCCGTGAGAGAAGTAATCGTTTGTTCGAGCTACTTGCAAAGGATATGATGGGAGTCGCCAAGACAGTTCAATCGAACAAGGAGGCCAATTAGTTTGTCCGCATTAGAGTCAGTGCGTTTTGATCTAGACTATATATATAGACAGATCGTAACTGGTTAATGCCAACTACTCTTGCCCGAAAGTTGAAAAGAAGCACGCACGTATCGAGAATTAGTCGGCGCTCTTCACGCTCTTCGTATTCGAGGCGGTCCTTTAGTCTGGGAAACGAGCTTTGAAATGCTCTCATCCCCCACTCAGCAGCTTGCCGACGTTGCTTGGCGTAAGATTTGTACATCCGCAGCAGTTGATGCAGCACCCAAATAGTCTTGACTCGACTTGATGAGAAACGTGTAATCTCCGGCAGCAAATGCCGAGTCCACCACGCACCGCGCCCCGTAGAGTTCATACACAGCTTGTAGTTTCTGGTAGATCCCTACCCATTCAGATATTTGCGAGTCGTGTAGCGACCCAGTTGCGTTTAGTGCACAAGCAACGATGGTGCCATCGGGAAGAAATACAAGCACGTTGCCAACGTAGTGATCGTGCTTCCACCCGTTGTAGAAAATGTTTTGGATGACGCAACTTCCGCTCTGCTGCAAGCAAAGTTTGAGTCCATCTGTGACTGCAAATACATCGTTCAGCTGAGAGTGACGGCGATGAATTGCATGCTGATACGCTTGGATCTCGGCAGCATTTGGCATTTTAACGGCAGCGAGAGGATTCTTTGCCAGAACTCGAACGAGAATTCTTCTTCCAAAGCGGATGAACAGTGAACACACGCTTGCAGTGATGCCAAACACGATGCACAAAGCAAACTTCCCTCCCCGATACGACTCCATGCCAGGACTAGATCAAGACATTTAGTGGCATCCAGGAGACGTGGCCGCCCACGGGTATGGTAACGAACGCGACGAATGAGAGATCCTGAAGGTCCGTAAGGTGTGTACAACGTGTAAGGGTCTTCAAACAAGCTGAGGAGATAGCGAAATGCCTTGTGATCCAAGCCAGTCAAAGTAATTAGAGACGGATCATCCTCAGACCCAAACAGCGTCGAGAAGCCGGACATACTGGGCTGCTGTAGAGCGGCGCGAACCACCCGGCGATCACGTAGTCGGCGCTGACGTCTGTTTAGCCTCGATCGAAATGAATGTCTGCGACGAGAAGCTTACCGGCGTTGAAGGGCAGCAAGAAGCACGAAAGCTGAAGCGCTCATGGTGGATGTTGGTCTGTCGTAAGATTTTGACATGAACAAACTGTGTTTTCAGGATGCATAGCATTTGGTACGACCAAAAGTTTAGTCTTTTCTTTGCCCAGCATTTGATACGACCAAATTGAGATTTCAGGAACGATCCAGTTTAGATATATAACCGCTTTAAACCTTCTAGCTCGTATGCAAACATATTGCCTATATATCGCTGTCTATATTATTCTTATAAATTTGATTTTATACTGAGATACAGTAGTAGTAGAGATACTGTAGTAACGAAGTTGCTATGCAGCCCAACACAAATTATTTCCGTGGTCCGGTAATACCGGTTTGAGTATCGGTGCCTATCTGCCTCTGACTGGGAGAAGGATCAAATGTTGATAAATAAGCTTGCGCAGGAGATGTGCAAGTATTGTGTACATGTATAAACAAAATGATTTTTTTTATTCAGTACCAACGATATTCCTAAAATTTCAGCCTTCGCGTAGCCCTAGTTTTTAAATAATTAGTTAAGTTCGTTTTTATCATTAAGGTCGATTTCACCAACGAGAACGAATCTCATCACGGTTCTTGTCATCGTACTAAGTACTCCTTCTGATATGACAAGCGAGCTCCACGTGTGCGCTGATAGTAGCACTTTTGTGCCTTCGCTCTTTGTTAGCAAAAGTATTGTTCAGGTGAGTACGTCATCAGTAGTATATTATTAACTTTATATTTATCAGATTTAGAAAAAAAAATAAGTGTAATACTGTTGGCATAATGTTCTCTTAATTTTTTTATTCTTATGACATCCAAGATATCAAAAAGCGTTGCGTCTACAAACGTGAAAAACTTCACTTGAAGCACGGTTTGCTCTACGTCGAGCTCTAGCTCTTTCAGCACGGTGCCATTCGGCATGAGCAGCATGTTCGCCAGCACTTCGGAGTAGTCTTGTGCACGCTGGGTAAGGGCACACGAGATCAACCTCGTCTTCCGACGACGATCCGGATTCCTGGTCCAACACATTGTCCAAATCTTCGCAATTAAGAGTGAAGCCAGGAAGAACGGTCGCACCATCAAGATCTCTTCACGCGCTATTGCCAACGCGTCGAACAAGACGATTTCCTCGGGCGTATCGCTCGTATTCGTACATGATTTTGTTCAATGGATCAATGAGCCATCCCAATTGCACACCGTGAGGAAAGTACTCGCGCCGCATCTTGTGATCGAGAGCATCAAGTTTGGACCAGTGAGGGTGTCGATTTCCACCACGAACGTCGGAGCAAAAGGTTCTCCACCACGAGTCCATCGTTGAGCTTCGGTCAGCTGCCTTGCATCATCTCGAGGCACATACGCCACATCGGGGACCCGAAGCAGTGTGCCATCCAGCACGTTTTCACCTTGCGCATCTGTAACTCTTCCACCATGGTCACTCCACGCAGCCCAATTCAGCAGCGCCTTGCAGATGTATGGTCCGACCACTCTGCGTCCGAACACCACCATCCGAAATGGAACAAATCGACCTTCGTCGACGAAGAAGTCAGGCTGCTCGCCAAGTGTTGGATGGACCAACGTACCGATCTTCTTCACGTGCTGGTTTAGCTGATCGAGGGGACACACCAGCGTAGTCCTTGACACGGCACAGAGTCTTCTTCGACTCTAGGTCACGCACCAGTCGCGCAAGCACGTCTTCGTGGTCTTTCTTCTTGGTCATGGTTGCCGCCGATGTTGCACTGGCAGAAGCAAACAAGAAAGGCCTTGCCCAGTGTGGTCCACGCTACGAATGAATTGACTTCAAATTGAATTGGAACTTATACTAAATGATCAATTCAAATTTGATTCGTCAGTGACGGTTCTGAGAACTAGTTCCATACCCAGGAACCGATACTCGCGCGCTCTTTCTCTCATTCCATACCCAGGAACCGATACTCGCGCGCTCTTTTTCTCAGTGGTCAAGCGGCTGTATTAAACTTCAGCCGTAATACGCGAGCCCATTTGCCGCCAAAAACGCATCCAATCGCGATTTGAAGTTGAAGGCGAAATGAGCCAATCAAAAATCGCGTCTAATCAATCGCCTAATTCAGTAGTCTGGTGACGCCAGCAAACTACAAGTTGCCTTTTTGTACTGTTTGCAGTTAGCTCAGAACTAGTGCCACAAACTGGTTGTACGAGCCGTCCACAATATGAAACAGACTCGCTCATCATTGGTCCGTCCGTGTTTTAAACGGCGCGTCACGGCCCGACGTCACCGTCAGCCCATCACCCTAGTGCAACAGCAACACGCATGCTTAACATCTTGCTTGGCTGTCCGCCGTTGCTCGTGCAAAGATCATTCTACAATTGCCTCGGCAGCGAGCAAGTCCGTCCGCATCGATAACGCCATGGCCGTCACAAGCATCTCCACGCCCAAGAAGTTCGAGCTCGTACTCGACGGCGAGTCGCTCTGCGCCGAAGACCTCGTCGCGCTGTCCAAGGGCGCCACCAACATCTCGCTGAGCGAGGAAGCCTGGAAGCGCGTGGCCTGCGGCCGCGAGGTCGTGGACAACATCCTCAAGGACACGACGCGCGTGGCCTACGGCATCAACACGGGCTTCGGACTCTTCTCCAACGTCATCATCGGCCCCGAGAAGCTCACGGAGCTGCAGGAGAACCTCATCCGCTCGCACTCGTCGGGCACGGGTGAGCCGCTGTCGCCGGCGCAGACCCGCATGCTGCTCGCGCTGCGCATCAACGTGTTGGCAAAGGGCCACTCGGGTATTCGTGTGCACACGCTCGAGCAACTGGTGAGCGCCTTCAACGCAGACTGCTTGTCGGTGGTGCCCAGCAAGGGCACGGTGGGCGCCTCGGGTGACTTGGCTCCACTAGCTCACTTGGCACTTGGCATGATGGGCGAAGGCCCCATGTGGGATAAGGTCGGCGAGCAGTTCGTTATTAGCGAGGCTTCCAAGGTGCTGGCCAAGAACGGACTCAAGCCCGTGCAGCTCGGTGCCAAGGAAGGCCTGGCCATGATTAACGGCACTCAGTTGATCACGTCCGTCGGCGCTGAAGCTGTTGTCCGTGCTCAGAACGTCGCCGACTGTGCCGATGTCGCGGTGGCGCTCACGCTGGAAGTGCTCTGCGGCACGGTGAACGCTTTCCACCCGCGCATCCATGCGGCTCGTCCACACACCGGTCAGATGCAGGTGGCTGCTCGTATCCGCACACTGCTGCGCGCCGACAACCCGTCTGAGCTTTTCCGGAGCCACAATTACGAGGGCAAGGTGCAGGACGCCTACACGTTGCGCTGTGCTCCCCAGGTGCACGGAATCGTTCACGACACGATCAAGTTCGTGCGTGGCGTGCTCAACGTCGAGATGAACAGTGCCACTGACAACCCGATGGTATTCACGGGCAGTGCTGAAGTGACGACGGACCTGGCACCTTCCAACCAAACCAACGAGATGAAGCCCGAGGTCGAGCAACCGACGGCTGAGCGTGAGATCACCGGCCTGGACGACGCCAAGCAGGAGATCAAGCGCCTCAAGGCCCTTGTGGAGCAGAAGCAGAAACCCGTGGAGCACCCGGCTGCCGGCATGAAGCGCACCTCGGACACGTTCTACCGTGGTGGTGGCGGCTTCGTCATCTCTGGTGGCAACTTCCACGGCGAGTACCCGGCGAAGGTGCTGGACTACCTGGCCATTGGCATCCACGAAATTGCCAGCGTGAGCGAGCGCCGCATCGAGCGTCTCGTAAACCCGACGCTCAGCAACCTGCCGGCCTTCCTCGTGCCGGAGGGCGGTCTCAACTCTGGCTTCATGATCGCTCACTGCACAGCAGCGGCGTTGGTCTCTGAGAACAAGGTACTCACGCACCCGTCGTCGGTGGACTCCATCTCGACGAGCGGAGCGAAGGAAGACCACGTCTCCATGGGCGGGTTTGCCGCTCGCAAGGCGCTCACCGTCGTGGAGCACGTGGAGACTGTGGTTGCCATCGAAATTCTGGCAGCATGCCAGGCTCTTGACCTGCTGCGTCCGCTGCGCACCACCGAGGCGCTCGAGGCCGTCCACGCACTGGTACGTACCCGCGTGGAGAGGTTCGACAAGGACCGCTTCATGAAACCCGACATCGACGCCGTGCTGGAGCTCGTGCGCAGTGGAGCGATCTGCGCAGCCGTCGCGCCGTTCATGACCAAGGTGCACGAGTCCGAGCTGTGAGTGGAAGAGATCGTAGTGTAGGAATGTCCAGCGTATCAATCAAATAAACCAAACTAGAAGCTCGATGCGATTGCTGTCCTGTACACACAGCAACTCGTGCGCCTTGTCGAGCGCCGAGTGCAAGTTGATGAGCAAGCTTTGTTACAAGATCTGTACCGTACTTGTTGACGAACGGACAGCGCTTTAGAAATTTCTAAAGCTGTGAGCCGTGGTCACGTGGATCCTCAGAGATCCGATAAAAATGGCCCGATTTGTATACTGATCCGATTTGGAGATATCGGACCCCGATATAATATGCATCCATCCGAGTTGCCGCTTTTCGTCGGCAAAATGGACGGCCAGTCATGCTACTTATCATGCAAGCCTGATACTGGCTATCGCTGATCTGTAGGCGCCTGGCGTGATCCAGCCTTCATATGTACACATATGAAGGAGTAGGGCAAGTTTGAAGAGCTACTTGCCATTATGAAGGGCAATTTTTACGTTGTGAAGATAACTTGTGGATCCATCGTAGCCGTGGTGGATGTTCAAAC
>KV742877.1:0-13252 GCA_000468175.2 Phytophthora cryptogea
TGTGGTGTGGACACACCACAGGCAGGTCACCCGCCTCATGGCTACATGGCCTCCAAACCAACCAATACGATAACATCTAGGAAACTCTATCAGTGATTTGCATGTAGTATTAAAAATGATTTAGAGGAACCTATAAATATAGTCAGTCTTAAATCTACCCCATTCTTGGTAAATCGTCCCCTTTGACCAGGGACTAGTGAAATGCCGTTCACTGAGAGTTTGTATACTCTCGGAAGTCAAGCTTCCTCTAGTACAAGGTGCCGTGTGACCCCGTCACTTATGGTACCGACTTCGAACTTCCAAGTGTTAGCACAAGCGCAGCTCTTCTCCTAGTTACTTGTCTATCACATCTAAATAGCACCGCATAATTCCTAAATTGACTGGGTTGTCAGCACTTTTATAGGTGAGATCTATCCTGTCGCGGAGTGTACATGTATAAATTATATACATGTATTATGCGCTATGATAATTGGTAGAAACTGACTGACCCTTATGACATGGTGACGCTTGTGACAGAGAGAATACGGTGTATTTATTTCCACCAGTAGCCAATCAGATCGCAGTTTGTTGACAAGAGAATCCCTGATGGGCGACGTGGGAGATCACGAGCGCCGTTGCCAGCAGTTGCTGGATGGAGACACAGTGCCGTGTCTGGAAAAAGCTGTCGATGAAGCTCACGCGTGCCTAGAGGCTGACAAAACGCATGTCCGTGGGTATTTGCTGTTGACCGAAGCACTTTGCCGACTGCGAAGACATGAAGATGCCGTAACTTGGTTCAAGAAAGGTTTGAAACGTCTTTTTCAATTCAAATGTCAAAATGCTGCGAGTAACTGTGACGCTGATGTGTTGATTTGATGTACAGGTCTGGAGCTGCATCCGAATAACGTGGAGCTTCAGAAGGGGCTGAAAGAGGCTCGAGTGGCAGTACTGAATGATTTACTTGAAGAGAGTGAAGAGGAAGAAGAAGAAGATGAGGAGCCGTCGAAGACGAATGAAAGTTTGAGTGAAGATGATACAGAAAAAGACAGCGTCGGCAGCTTACGTGAGATGCAACTTGTTGGGGGCGACGTCTCGTTTCGTTCGACAGAGATCGTTCAGCGTGCACAGACGTATGCTGCTTCTGGGTTCGAGAACGTATTAACAGATGGAGACAAGACGAACTGGGTAGAAGACGGAAGGGGAAAACAAACTACTATTTTTGAAGCCAAGATAGAGCGCGTACTGGAGCATCTGGACGTGGTGAAGCTCGCGAGGCTTTCAGCCATGTATATCATCAGCGAGCTACTAAATCTGCGCCGCGTCACCTTTGGAATTGGACTCTTCTTTCTCGGTTTGCTAGCCCAGGCAATCATGCATCGACAAAAGATAATGGTGGTCTCTATGCTGCTAATATGCTTCTATCGCTCACAGCTCAAAGAGCGTGCGCTGCGTTACATGCATGAGTGGGTGCAGACATCTACCGACAAGCTAGGAGCTTTCACGTGGGCTCCACGTATTGTTTTCGTGATTCCAGTGCTCATGAAGGTATTTGGTCAACTGAAGTTTATGGTCTTCTTACACCAAGATGTACATTTGGCAGGTATTGTGGTTGGAGTGACATCTGTGCTTGTTGCAAACTCTCTTCGAGCTGGTGCTGGATCACAGTCCAAATTATGGGGCGAAGGAAGGCGGTTGAAGTTTGCTGCATACTTCTCTAGTATCGTGTACTGGGTAGGCTGGCGTGGCCAACTAAGCGACACAATACGGTTGCTCGGACCAGCATTTATCGATGCAGCTGGAATTGTGCTGGGCTCTGTTTCATCTTCTGAGCTACAAGAAGTGTGTAGGCGAGCTTTGAAGAGGCTCTATAACGATGTTGCGAACGACATTCAGGCTGATGTTGAGCTAGATGCGTGGTTCATCTTGGGTCTAGCAAACTGGACTGTGGAGTACTGGCAGCAACCAACCGACTTTTCTTTGGAAATGCTGTCAAAGATGCTGTCTGAGTGTTTCGATTCTATGGAGAAAGCGGCAACGCGAACGTTTAACCCCGAGTTGCGTCATTTGCGAGAGCAATTGATGGATATGCAAATTACAGACGAAATGCAATTGCTGGTTGCTTATTTAAAGAAGAGCCTTGAGGGTGTGCCACCATCCCAGGCGTTCGGTATGACTGCGTTGTTCGCTAAGCGATGTCCATCATTTGTGGTTTTCGGTCTTTTGGTCCTTTTCTACGGAGTCATATCCCTCCCACTACTGGCATTCGTCGTTTCTGAGTTTGAGGACGCGCGATTTTTGTATGATTGTTACCGAGGCGGAAAACTTCACAAAATGGATGGTTTGGAGCTTATGTTGCTGGGTTCGCCACTCTCGCGGGTGTGGAAAAATGTCAAAGGGGCTATTTACTGTTTGGAGGAAAGTGTGACGTTTTCAAAGGCTGTCGCTACTGGAACGCATATTGTATCAGCTGCTGCGCGGATCAGGTACTTTACGCATTACTGGAAACCTCATAATTTGAAAACTTTGGATCTGGTAGGCTAATTGTGATTTTCATTTCATGCACTAGTGAATTGGCAGCGTTTGCAGCGCGCGTGAAGAAGCAAGGCATTTTCGCTAACGCTCACGATATCCCGGATCATATCGCGAATGCGTTTCTCGTCACCAAAGATTCGAGGTTTGGATGAATTGTTTGCCTTGAGGCTGGATGGATGGTATACACACTAACGAATTTGCTCGTATCTTGCTATTCGAAGCTTAATCATTGATGGCGTGCGCTACATTCGTGAAAGTGCGCAGTTTCAGGACCTGACGAGCTGTATCGCTGGCTGGTGGTATGGTGGAAATACGAAGGATCCAAGTCAATCGCAACAAGAAAGCTAGACTAGGCTGCTTATTTAAAAACATGTATTCGAGTCAAGGCATATCATTTCTATGTATGTACGGGAGATGCGTGGGGCGGAGAGGGCAGGACCACAATGAAATACGTCTATGTTTGCGTCCCCAGCAACCGCTGCTCATTCGTCTGGCTGCCGCTCTTTTGCTGTTGTCTTCATTTTTGTCTTTGCCGGCAGCCGTCACTGGAGGAGAGAACACCAAGCTAGTTGAAGCGTCGCTTTTGGTTGAAGCGCTTCATCTCCATGATCGCAGACGAAAGCGGCTGCTCGCTGTACTCGCCCTTTATCCAGGGGTGGTTTAGCGCCTGATCTGCGCTAAAGCGATCCTGCGCTGACACATTAAGCAGGTTGCGGATCAAATCCTTAGCTGCGCATGTGTAAATAAGCATGTTAAAAATCAATTCTCCACAAGATCAGATTTAAAAGGCACACAATCATTACCTCCGTCCGATACATTTGTCCAGTAAGGGTGGGGGAAGTCCAGAGCACCAGAGCGGATTTTGAGATACACTGACTCCAGGCCGTTTTCATCTTCTGAGAATGGAGGGAATCCACACAACCTGAAGGTATATTCCGAACGACGACACGATGAATCGTAAGAATCTCAAGTTAATGCATGATGAAAGCAATGACATTGCACTTACATGATATACAAGACCACGCCCAAACTCCACAGGTCCACCTTGTTGTCGTAACCTTCTCCATTCAGTACCTCGGGCGCTGATTGCAGAGGAATACACATCAGAATATCAGACCCTTGACAGATTATTGGCACTCAGACCACTCTATTGTTGGTACTCACCAACATAGTAATCTGTTCCGCAGCTAGTGTATGCCCGGCCACGAGAGCGTGCGCCATCATCTTCGTCCTCCAAGATTTTTGCAATACCGAAGTCGCTAAGTTTAACGTCGCCGCTGTCGCCGCTGGCGAGAAGAATGTTCTCTGGCTTGATATCGCGATGCAAAATGTGGCACGAATGCAGATAATGAAGCGCCTGCAGCACGTTAGTGACGATCTCTGCCGCCTGTCGCTCCGAGTACACGCCCACGCGGACGATGCGGTCGAACAACTCGCCACCCGTCACTCTGTACAGCAGCAATAAACACAAGAGGTTGACAAGTTCAATACACTGTTCACTCACGGAACGAGCGGACTGGTAGCCAGCGTACCTCTCCATGACCAGGAGCAGCTCCTGGTCGCTCTCGTAGACCTCTTCGAGACTGATGATGTTGGCGTGCTTGACCCGCAGCAGGACTGTGATCTCGTCCCGCAGCGTCTTCTTCTTGACACACAAAGCCTTGTTGATGACCTTGACAGCGAAGATCTGCTGCGTCTCCTTCCTCCGACACAAGTACACGAGCGAGAAGGCGCCTCGGCCGATGAGGTCGCCCACGTCGTACAGTGAGTGGAACATGGCCACGCCGTGCACGTCCGTGAGTCCCTGGGTCACGAGATGGTCCTCCTCCTTGCGGAAGAACGCCGAGAGTGGGGGAGCTACGAACAGGAACACGCCACAAGCGACTGGTTAGCCATCTCCCACCCACCTATGACCCCCCTCAATGCAAGACGGACCTTTAAACGCTGCCATAGGAGCTGTGGACGCCAAGTGATGGACAAGAAACTACAGTGGGGGCTTCTCTCTCTCTCCGTCTTTTGCGGGCGGAAGCTCGAGAGCTTTTTTTCCTTCTGTGTGTTGCCGAGCTGCACAACGAGACGGCGAGGCGTTAGGCGCAGGCACGAGCTGAGTGCGATGGCTTGGGCCGTCGTCGGGCCGAGTCCACGCAGATCGATCAGGCGCTTTGGGGAGTGCCGCCCGGCTTCTTCTCTGGCACGCCACGTCGGACTTAGTCGAACTCTCGCCTGACGATTGGCTGAAAAATGCCCATTTCAACCAATCGTCGCGTCGATGCAACGAGAGGAAACTGGACAGCCAGTAGTGAAGGTGCTGCTGCCATGCCATGCGGGGGCTCGCGGCCTGCGCAACCGCGCGGACAGATGAGAGCCAACAATTCGTAGACAGACCGCCTGCGTTGGCGGCAATGTATTTTAAAACCACCTGCCATTGGAGACGCCGTCGTCTCCACCAAAACCCACTCGTGGGGCAATGCACGACAAGGCAACTTCAACTTGGCGTTGCCTTTGCAGTCGACCTCCACATCGAAATGTGTCGCGGATCTCCGCATCTCTCCTCGCGCCTCAGCTCAGTGCATGCCGTGCGTGATGGTGATCAGCACAACCGACACGAGCGAGAAGCTCAGCACCAGGTACAGCCACAACTGGTGCGCGAACGGACTCGCGAAGCGGTTCTTGTTGCCTCGCGCCGCGGGGGTGCCCAGGCGCGTGACGGCCACCTCCATCGGGTGCATTTGCTTCCACTCCACCGCCAATCGGCGCCGCAGACAGAACACGAGAAACGTAGGGACGATCCACTATTCAACACCAAAGCACACAGGCACGTCGCGCAGTTGTAAGTGCGTGCCCTCTGAGAAAACACGCAAAGCCACGAGCCGAGTGAGAACACGTACCTGAATGCCCAAGCCAGCGTACGCGCCTGTGAAGCCCACGAGCATGGACACATCCTCCGTGAAGAACGCCACCACGAGCGGCGGCAGAAGCGCCACTAGCGCGTACATGTTGGTCTCCAAGAAACCGTACACGCCGCTGGAAGGGGTGGTCTCCGCAGTCGCTTCCGACTCGTTCATACTCGACGCGAGGTGGCGGATATTCTCACGGAGCGTGATGCAGATAAGTGGGAAGCTTGCACTGCGTGACCAAGCATTGCATCATTGACATCGCATTTTCAGTACATGCGGGCGGTATGGATAGGACAAACAAGCACCCACCTCAATGTGAACACTGGGAATAGGCTGAGGAAGTATCCAAACGCTTGCACTGGGTAGTCCTTGAAGTTGAGTGTGTACACATCCTAAACAGAACAGAACAGAAGCCGCCAAAGTCAGCGATATCTGTGCAATACATGAACGCGAAACATTTCGACCAACCTCGACGTCCTCAGGTTGAAAACGGAACGTCGCGGAGGCACACAGCACGAAATATACGCTCAGGACAGCCTATGAAGGCCAACACCAACAAAACGTGAGCACAACGACTAAAATATCGCAAAGCGTGAAAAAGACACAGGTCAGCAGGGGGCATACCATGAAAGACGATGCGAGCACCATGCCCACTTTCGATTTGTCCGTGATTGGTGCAACGAGGCCCGGAATGCTACAGTAGAAAAACCAAAACCCATGTACGAATTAGAAGCTTCATCGCACCTTTCAGATAGATATTGTTGCAGCACGCCGTACCTGTGGTGGCACATGAACGAATAGATGCAAACACCAAAGAAGGTCGCCACATTAGCAGGCTTTTCGTAGCTAACCACGTCAGCCACGCTACGGCCATGGCCACGTGCGATTCCGACGATGGCCAGTACAATCATAAGTCCAAACGAGGCGTGGCGGATGACAGTTGAAACAAGCTGGAGTGTACGCGTCTTGTGCACGTGCCCAAACGTGAACGGCCCAAGCAGCAAGCCGAAGAGCGCAACAAAGAGGCGGTACAGATCCGAGCTGTTAAACTTGTCAGAGCATTCCCACACAACAGCATCGGCAGATGGACGCGGGCAAATAATCTCGCGCATGGATTTTGGGACGGCTGCAGTTACATTAGATATGCATGTAAACAATTAGTGCCGTCGCCACTCACTTCTCCTGTCAAAGCTCCACTTACCAACAGCGTATATAGCCAAGTCACCATAAAGATACACAGTGATGCATGCATAGAATGCAACGATGCCGCGCCGGTTGAACAGCAATTCTGCCATCTCAGCCAACTCCATCTGCAATCACCCCTCAAAATTAGCAGCTACATCACTAGAAGGAGTAGTGATTCACTACTCAAACATAGCTCCGTATCCCGTACCTTCTTGGACAGATCAAAGTGGAATCTCATCTCATTTGTCTTCGCCCGCAGCTTTCGCTCTAACGCATCTTGTTTCTACGAAGCACAAGCACAAACCGAACGTCCGTGACGAAGTCATCCACACATGAGGTCTGCTGATCCACGAATGCCAAAACATGTAATAGTACTTCGTTGGCGACCATTAGCGGCACAAACTCTGAGCGAGCGTCGCCGTCGTCGCTGTCGCTGAGCTCCTCGACCGGCCGCTTCTCGTCCCCGTTGCTAGCGTCCACCCCCAGCTCCCGTGCGCGTCGTTTGAGAGCGTTGACGCCCGCGATGGCTTCGATCATGAAGGTGGACGTCACGTAGCTGACCGAAGCCAAAATGGAGAGGGCGATGGACCCGTATATAAGTCCAACCTGCAGCGACAAAAAGCACAAGTTACAAACTCTACAAACTGTCAATTTGTTCATATCGTTGTGTGTAGTTTACATTGGCGAAGGCGTGTGGAATAGTGAGTGCGCCAGCCCCCACGATGAGGTTGAAAATGAACACGAAGCCCGTGAGGGGCGAGTAGCTGCCGATGCTTGGTCCGCCGCCTGCCATGGCTCTCTCGGGATCAGGTCTCGGAAGAGGAAGCAATACCACCGGTCAAATCGAACTTAGTCGAGAACGTTAAGTACGACGAGCTCACTTCAAGTTGCAATGCAGTCCATGCGTGCTCGCTTCCTGCTCACCAGCGGCCACTTGGTGGCCACTTGCTTGGTCGGTGTACAGGTACGTCTGTCTCCTGTTGCTGCTGTGGTGGACGGCTAATTCACGTGGTTGGTGTGACAAGACTGCAAGCGTCGTAGCGTATCTGGCGTTCGCTTTGGCCGTCGGGAGTCTCCTCGCGGGTCTCGATGTCTTCTCGCCTACGGTAGATGCACGTGCAATGCTTGGAGACTCCAGTCTTGTGTTGCTCACGAACTATTTGTCTGTAGAAGAATGCTGTTCATATCTGCTGCCACTTCCTGGGTGGCGTCCTGGTCTGCCAAATGATCCTACACGACCTGGATCCCGGTCGATATCTCTGGTACGAAAACATTTGAATTCCAAAGATGCGTACGATAGCTAACGAGAGGGCATGGCACCAGGTACGAGGTGTTGATCGCCCACCTGCCGAGTTCGCTGTGCACATTCGATACGATCGTGCAGCTCTTCGTCCTCAAAACTGCTCGGCAGACTTACTGACAACGATCGCATTTGGTGCGTATGACTAAGTGTTATTATAAAAAAGAGCAATACTTCACACTACTGCGAGGCATCTGTATCCCTTCAATTCGGTGTCTCCTGTGAGCTCAGTCAAGTGCGAGTTGCCTAGGCGTTGTTCTTCTTCATCAGGTTCAGCGCGCTGCCGTTCTTAAACCACTCGATCTGCTCCTCGTTGAACGTGTGGTTCACCGTGATGTCGAACGTAGCCTCGCCGGAAGCAGGGGTCACGCGCAGCGTCAGCGGCTTGCCAGGGCTGAAGGTCTTCAGACCCACGATTGCCACCTTGTCGTTGCCCGTGATCTTGTCGTAGTCCGCCGGGTTGGCGAACGTCAGCGGCAGCATACCCTGCTTCTTCAGGTTCGTCTCGTGGATACGCGCAAACGACTTCACGATCACGGCACGGCCACCAAGGTGACGCGGCTCCAGAGCCGCGTGCTCGCGCGAGCTACCCTCACCGTAGTTCTCGTCACCGATCACCACCCAGCTGACACCGTCAGCCTTGTACTGACGAGCGACAGCAGGCACCTTGTCGAACTTGCCCGTGAACTGGTTCTTCACACTGTTCGTCTCACCCGTCTCGGCGTTCTCGGCACCGATCAGCAGGTTGTTCGAGATGTTGTCCAGGTGACCACGGTACTTCAGCCACGGGCCAGCCATACTGATGTGGTCGGTGGTGCACTTGCCCTTAGCCTTGATAAGCACCGGCATGTCCGTGAGGTCCTCGCCGTTCCACTCGTCGAAAGCAGACAGCAGGGCCAGACGCTCGCTCTTGGGGTCAACATTCACCGTCAGACCCTCACCGCTGGCAGGCGGGGCCTGGAACGTCTCCTCACCGGGGTCGAAGCCACGAGGGGGGAGCTCCATGCCGAACGGGGCAGTGAACTTAAAGTCCTTTCCATCCGGGGTCTTGATCGTGTCCTTAGCCGGGTCAAACGTGGTAATACCAGCAATCGCGCTCACCGTCACCAGCTCCGGGGACGTCACGAAGCTGTGCGTGGCAGGGTTGCCATCAGCACGCTTAGCAAAGTTACGGTTGTACGACGTGAAGATCGAGTTCTTCTGTCCCATGGGCATGTCGGTACGGTTCCACTGGCCAATGCACGGGCCACAAGCGTTGGCAAGGACCGTAGCACCAGACTCGAGGAACGTGTCCAGGATGCCGTCGCGGGCGATGGTGGCACGCACCTGCTCCGAGCCGGGCGTCACGTAGTACGGCACCTTGAACTCGAGGCCAGCCTCCTTAGCCTGCTTGGCCAAGTCGGCGCAACGAGTCATATCCTCGTAACTGGAGTTCGTGCACGAACCGATCAGACCAGCACTCAGCTCCGTGGGCCAGCCGTTCTTCTCACTGGCCTCCTTCATGTCAGCACCAGCAACGTGGCCAAGGTCGGGCGTGAACGGACCGTTCAGCATCGGCTTCAACTCGTCCAGGTTAATGTTGATGATCTGGTCGTAGTGAGCACCCTCATCAGCGCGTAGGTTGGCCTGGAACGACTCGGCGGCCGAGGCAATACCGCTACGCTTGGTGGAGCGCAGGTAGTCGCCCATGCGTTCCGTGTACGGGAACGTGGAGCACGTGGCGCCGATTTCAGCACCCATGTTACAGATCGTGCCCATACCCGTGCACGAGATGGACTCCACACCAGGGCCGAAGTACTCGACAATGGCGCCAGTTCCTCCCTTGACAGTCAAGATGTCGGCAACCTTAAGGATGACATCCTTAGGCGACGTCCAGCCCGAAAGCTTGCCCGTCAGGTTGACACCAATGACCTTGGGAGCCTTAAGCTCCCAGGCCATGCCGGCCATCACATCAACGGCGTCAGCACCACCCACACCGACAGCGCACATGCCCAGACCACCAGCGTTGGGGGTGTGCGAGTCCGTGCCGATCATGAGGCCACCCGGGAAGGCGTAGTTCTCCAGCACGATCTGGTGGATGATACCGCTGCCGGGCTTCCAGAAGCCCATGCCGAACTTGGCGCCAGACGACGACAAGAAGTCGTAAACCTCCTTGTTGATGATCTTGGCGTTGTTCAGGTCCGTGTCCGAGCCCTTCTCGGCCGTGATCAAGTGGTCACAGTGGATGGTGGTGGGCACGGCCGTCTTGGGCAGGCCCGACGAGATGAACTGCAGCACGGCCATCTGGGCCGTGGCATCCTGCATGGCCACGCGGTCCGGGCGCAGCTTGAGGTACGTCTCGCCTCGCTTGGCCTTGGTGGTGGCGTCGTCCAGGTGACCGTAGATGATCTTCTCCGCGAGGGTCAGCGGCTTGTTGCCGTTGGTCTTGCGCACCGTGAAGAGGTTCTTCTCCATCTTCTCGTACGTCTGGTCGATCGTGGGGCTGCCCGTCGGGTCGAGCACCGACAGGGGCACGGGCACACCGCAGCTAGACGACATGCTGGCCTGCAAGGACGAAGCGAAAGAGAGCGAGCGAGCTGTCAGCAGCCGAAAGATACGTTTAACATGCAGGGAAGGGAAAGCGAGGGGCGCACCTTCATGGCGGTGGAGCGCAGCTGCTGCCGCGCGGCGACGCGCGCAGTCGAGGAGACGGCGTACATGGTGGAGCAGAGGCTTCGGCGTCCGTTCCGCAGGAGAGAGGAGATCCCGAAATGGTGGTCCAAGCCCTCCCAAACGCCTTTGGTGTCACGGACGACGTCGCCCCTCCGCCGTCTATTTCAAATCATTGTTGCAGAACTACGTCTGCCCTCCGAACTAGGCGTTTGTATGGGCACGGCGGCCGCGCAATCTCAGCCGCACGTGACTCGTTTCAATGATACCGCACGTTTAACGTGCTCTCACAGTGCAAAAAGGGGCTCGTTCGCTTCCCTTCATTCTGGTGGTCTATCCTACGGGCTTGCGTTTACAGCAAAGCTGCCTTTGCGCATTGCGGTACGCGCCCCGAGCAACGAGGACGGCTGTCCAGCATGCGTTTCACGCTCGTGGCTGGAGCTGTGGCTGCGGGGCGACGTCCATCAAGCGACGAGGGCGAGTCAGCATGAACAGCAACAACAACGCAACTCGTTGAAGCGCAATCCATATGCGCAACAGAGCGATTGATTCGGCCTCCCATTGGCTGCTTGAACTAAAATAAACTAGACTGGAACTCTGTCGCAACGAATCTGGTCGCATCTGGCTCCACAGCCTCCAGATCCCCCTGGAAAATCATCGTGGAAGTTGTTTTTCTGGTCCGCGCAAGTACGTCAGCAAGCAAGCAGCACTGCATGTGCATCGAGCTGCCCGAGGTGATGTACCATTGCGATTGTTTCCTGCTGAGAAAGAGATGGCCTGGCGGACGCTCATCCGTTTCTCGAGATACGGCATGTGGAGGAGATTGGACCGGTTTCTTTGTGTCAACGAGAAGTGGTGGGAGGATTTCCGATAGCTCATCGAGAAGTGGGGAGAGGACTTCGCCAATGCTTAGCGTTGACCTTCGTGCTGAAGACGCCCGAGCCACAGCGCCAAAACCAAGTTCTCAAGACGCTCTCCGTGTATTCAGCGGCTGACTGATGTGGCTGTCGCGATGACTGCGTTGATACCCCGAGTTAATGTGAAGCCGCTGGAGAGATGTGTGCGCGCTGCCATACACGATGTTGATTTTCACTTTGCCGGAGCAAGGGGCGTTGGAGCTGCGAACAGTTTATGGTGACGTCGCATGATTGACGAAGTCTGCGTCTGCTATCATCGCTTCGACACCAGCGCTCGAGATCGTTCCGAGCGTTAACAACAACCAGCGGAGATACTTTGTAGCCACTGCAGATGCCTGACCATGAACCTAGATCGCGACCACGCCACGTCTCGAGTGTTCATACCTGCAGACATCGCCTGCTTCGCTCTTCGTAGTTGATATGATGGTACGATATGAGTTTGCTCTCGATGGCCAAATACGAGGAGAGATTCAAGAAGAGATCGGGAAACGATGTTATGCCTACAGATGTGGATATCATTGGTGAGGGTGGCCTCGTATCCGTAAATGATCAGCTATCTGCTTTACACCGCATGATCGACGCCAAGAACATAGATATTGCAAACACAAGAGCGACTTGGGGCATCTGCTTGGCTCCAGTCTTTCAAGACTCTTGAGGGCGGGCACGGTGCAGCAGGCACGGTGAACGCTCTCGCGGTTATGCGTGAGCGACCGAAGCTGTTCGAGGAAGTTGCAAGCATCCAAGTCCACGAGAACGTGAGTACCGGTACCGAGATCATACAGACCACACAGGCACAGAGTGCCGAGGTTGTGCGTGTGCTGAAGAGAGCATGTCGAAGCTGGAAGGGGAGAAGGAGATACTCGAGAGGTATCTGTACGTACATGAGCCGTTGGGCCATCGACACGGTGAGACTAGACTCGTGAATAAAGTGAACACGAACAGCACTGCAGCGCAGAAAATACCAAAAGGTTCGAAGGGCGCAGAGCTTAGCTCTTCGGTCACACATACGTTGCAATACAATGTGATTGGAGATCGAGCTATTTTTGTCGACACGTAAAGATCAATGATTCCTGGATATGTGGTTTCGACAAGGTTCTCGTTCAAGGCCGCAACTGGGGGAGCTCGCAAATTGGCGTAGTGCTTATTTCATATGCATGTATTTATTGCACACTGTAGTGTTGAAGCAGGATTTTAGACACGCTCCTATCTTTATTGTGGCTGTAACTTATTCTGCTTGCTCTTTGAAACAAATCGAAAGCCTTCGAGTGCGGTGCTTGTTCCGTCCCGTAAAGTCAGTCTACATCAGACGCGGCTGATTTGGTCCCTGCATGGGCATTTTACGAAGTGTACCACTTTCAGTTGATAGAGGCGCTTTTGAGAGCTTTCAAAGTGGCAGTCAATTTGACTGGAGTTTAGTATTGATCACTCATTAGGATTGTACGGGTACACTGGCTGAAGCAGCAGCATGTGTGACTGTAAGGCGTTCGTGACTCTCAGCAGCTTTCGCACATCGATTTGTGAGACCTCGTCTGTATATAGCAATTACATAACGCCAATGTGCTGGCAAGATTGAATTGCGGTCTCGAATGCGAGTTACTCAGACTATCTCTATAGGAAGCGTGGAGACATCGCTTTTGGCTGGATGCCTGTGCAATGCTGGTAACACCACCAGCAACCAGCAAATGAGCGTTCTCACGGCAGCAGGTAAGTGGCTGCAGAGCAATCTCATCGGAACCGATTAATTCGGACAAATTTTGTCCTCAGCCTGAATGGCCCAACACGGTGGTCCCCGT
>KV742877.1:13572-40916 GCA_000468175.2 Phytophthora cryptogea
TTTTCTGTATCCACTGCCACCTACGAGTTTTTTTATCGAGTCGCACGCACTCAAAGCTGTCACGGCGCATTGGCCACTTCGCGTCCTGCCGAGAGCTTCCTGCCCAGAGCTTCCTGCCAGCTGGACGCTGATCTAACCAACACCCGAAGTGACGAGACCCACCGGCGCCAGTTACGCGCAAGCGACCCCCAGACGACAGCTCGACGCGCGACGGCACGAAGACATCTCGCTGGGTCTGCGCCTCGTCGTCGCCCCTCGCCACTCCACGTGTGCAGTTCGCCATTTCGACGGCTCCACAGTTGCCACCCCGCAGCCGATCCGCCATGTCGACGTCGCTGCCGCTGCCCAAGGGCTTTTTCAACACGAATGTGCGCGTGTCCGAGGACATGCGACGCCAGTACATTGAGTTCGCTGAGGCCTCCATCCGCAAGGTCTTCGCGCTGAGCGACTGCCACAAGAACAGTTGGATCCCCATGCGCGAGAAGAAGGGAGTGGCCATCTACCGCAACTTCGGCCAGATGCGCGGCCCCAAGGCGTACAAGTCCAATGTCGCTGAGGTGGGTGCCAAGGGCCAGCTCACAGCGTCGCTGGAGCAGGTCGGTCGCGCCTACGCGGCGCATGACGACGCACTATTTAAGCGGCTCATGAAGAAGCTCAACCCGGCTGTGATGGATGCCGCCGTGCTGTTCACGATCGTCCCGCGCACGCCGCTCACGCCTTTCAGGTACATTGGCATCAAGTGGTACGCCGTCAAGACGCCCACACCCATCGTCTCACACCGCGACTACTGCTGCCTAGAGGTGCAAGATAAAATCGTGGACTCGTTCGGCAACGAAATGTACATCCGCATCCTCAACTCGATCGAAGTCAACGAATGCCCGTCGCTCGAGAACTCGCACGGACTTGTTCGGGCAAAGATCCTCGCAGGATACATGTACCGCACAGATCGAGCCGAGCCGAATGTGGTGCGTGTACATCATGTGGCTCGCTTCGACCCAGGAGGCTACTTTCCTGCGCAATGGGCCTTCAAGACAGCTGAATCGCAACTCGTGAACAGCATCGTGCAGGTTCGCCGCATCATTGACAAGCAACAAATGAACGCCTGCACCTTTGTTGATAAGCGGCAATGGGTGCCCAACCACGAGCGTCTGCATTGTGCAGTATGCAGCCGGACATTCGGCACCTTCCGTCCGCGCCATCACTGTCGAAGCTGCGGTGAGGTCATCTGCGGGAAGTGCAGTGTGTTCAAGTCCGTAGAGGTGCCTGGAACCACGCTGAAGAACGTGCGCATTTGCTCTGTATGCAACATAGGCGTACAAAAGGCTGGTGGGCAAGACGATGGAAACATGTCGGATGTATCAACCTCCTCTGTTACGTCGAGCAGCACGGTCGCTCACAACGAGATGAATCTTATGGATCTTTACATGGTCGCTGGCGGTGGTCCGCGCACACCCTCGGCATATTCCGACGCATCGGCGCAGTCTAATCTCTCGATCCGATCGACAACTTCCACGAGGTCCGTCTACGATGCCCGTGGCCGAGGGCACAGTCACGCTCGAGGGGCTCGGACACCAGGTGCCTTCTTCAACGACAGCAACACACCACGATCGTACATCGCCAACAACCTTACGCCACGGAGTACCCTTGGTTTCGGATTCGGCTCTGGGTCTACGACGCCTCGGTCGGGGGCAAACAGCGCAGCAACAACGCCGTCGGGAGGCGCAAGACTGTCCACCTCTGCAGCAAGTGTAGTTGCGGCTGCTGCTATCACTGCCCAGCGTTTGTCGAGTTACAAGCAGCACCCCGTTGACATTGGATACCTTCGCGATTCCGTGCATGAAATGCCAGCAGCTCGCGAACGACCAGAAGACCCGTCGACGCCATGGCCTCCTGTTAAGATGCAGCGGCTCGAGACAGAGGAGACAGCGGACGTGGACATGGAAGCGGATGAAGCGGAAGAGTTGGAGGCAAAACCAGCGGCACCACTACAGGATAGCGACAGCCAGGAGAATCGTTCGCTGGGGATGCAGCTGCCAACGGTAGAGCGGATCTCGGAGAGTCCGTTCGAGCAGTCGACTCGTGCGTCCTCCGCTCTACGCGTGAGCATGGACAAAGAGGAGCCCAGCAGCAGCAGTGGCGGCGCTGACAGCAGTGCGAGCGCTCCGAGCAGCGGGCTGCGGCCGTTCTTTAGCGGGATTCTGTCGCGCGTGCGCGGCGAGTCGGCCGAGAAGCCCTCGCAGCGGGCCGCCTAGTGGGCACGGGCAGGGGGGAGACCTTGCCCTCGTCGAAGAGCCCCGCGAAGCAGCAACAGCAGCAGCAGCACACGCACAGGCAGCAGCCCAAGCTGAGGCTGAGCACCCACATCCTGCCACGAAGCTTGGGGAATGAGAGCGTCTACTCGCGAGGATCGAGACGATGGGACGGCAATAGTTTGTCAGTTGTGTGTCAATACTAAACTCAAGTGAAATCGACTTCAACATCGGTGCTCGTGCTGGTTGCTGTTATAGTGTGACTTTGGCTGCTCGTGGCGCTTGTCGGCCGCCTCCAAGACGCAGTGTTTCTGATGCAGCATACTCTCGAGCTTGCGCGCGCCGACGAGGAAGTAGCGCGACTGCACGCGCTGCTTGGCCACCAGCAGTCGCTCCTGCTGCAGCGCCTGCGCAGACGCCTCGAGCTTCTCCCGGTCTTGCTCCAGCAACATTGCACGCTGCTCGCTTCGTTCAGAGCGCTCCGTCAGCACTTTCACCAGTGTGCGCAGCTTGTCGCACTCTGCTACAGCGTCAGCGAACTCCTGGGCTCGTCGGGCAAGGGCATGGGACCGCTCCAGCGTCTCGCGCCCGACGGCCGCCAGCTCCGTGCGACGGCGCTCAACCAGAGCCTCGTCCGCTTCTAGACGCCGCGTCCGCTGCTCAATATACTGGACACGAGCATCCAACTCGGCGCGCTCGTCTGCGAGATCCGATCGGCGGGCATCTAACTCGCAGCTCCTGGCCTCCAGCTTCCCACGTTCCTCGTCGAAACGCACATTAGTACGAGCCATCGACCCAAGCAGCTCTCGGCGCTGGTTGTCTACTGCCTCTCGTTCACGTGCGATCTAATACAGGTGAGGTTAGCAAGAGTTGAACCATTGTAGTCAGCTTTGACAATCAGTGAACGCACCCGGTCGACCTCCTCCTGTATCCGGCGCTCGGCTCGCTGTTCTGCCTGATGCTTTGCCTCGGTAGCTCTGGTCAGCTCTGCCGTGTGTGTCAAAGCTTCTTGTGCTGCACGAGACTCCACATCTCGCATTTGCTTGAGCAGAGCTGCCTCCAGCTTCTCGAAGCGCTCTTTCTCAGCTTCCACAATGCGCTGGTGAACTTCAGGCAGCGTTTGGCGGTCGGTTGTGCGGGCAGCCACCTCTTCTGCGAGAGCTCGGCGCGCAGCATCAACGTCAACTTGACACTTGTGTTCCAATACTTCGAGCTGCACCCGATGCATTCCTTTCAGCTCCTCGATGCGCTGCTCGCAGGCTAGCTTGGCATTCACAGCATCCTCGAAGCTGCATGTAAGCTGATGAAAGTCTCCCAGCGCTGCTTGCAACTTCTCCGCAAGGGCCATGTTGCGGCTTTCCGCTGCACGCTTCTCCAGCTCCATATTCTGCAATATATCTCTCATGTGAGCTAGTTCGTGAAGCAGCTCCTCCACGCGGTTATCACGTGCTGCAATTGTAGTTTGAGCAGCCATGAGGTCTTCTTGCACTCGTTCTGCTGCTTTCTCATGCTCACGCCGACGATCAGCAGCACGGCGGCGCTTTTTTTCAATGCGAGTCTTACGCATCGTGAGCTCTTCCTTAGCGCGCCGTAGTGATGCCTTCAGTTCTCGCTCTTTCCAGCTAAGAAGCGCATTCTTTTCACGAAGCTCCTCGACTTCGTCTTCAAACTTGCTCTCCACTTTGCGCAGTAGCAACGAAAACTGCTTGCTTTGCATCGTGGCAATAACCTCGGCTTCGTCCTCTGCGACGGATGGAAGCACTAACCGAGCAGCGTTCGGGAGTACCTTAGCGTTTGGTGTTGGCGCAGACGGTAGCAAAATGCTCGCTGGCAGGTCAAAGTTAGTTTCTGGTGCTGGTACTGGTGCTGGGCGAAATGAAGGAGAAGCGGCGCGTACTGAGAGGTCCACAACACGGTTGCTTTGGCTTAAGCTCCGCTGGCTTTGTGAATGACGGCTCTCTTCCTCAAAGGAAGCTTCATCGTACTCGTATTCATATCCAGACACATCGTCGGACTGAGCAGCGGAGCGACGGCGCAGGTTGCTTGCTACAGATCGAGTTGGTGAAGGTACTTTAGTACTTGAGACTGGCGGTGGCAACTGAATCACGAGCTTTTCACCTTCTTCCTCCTCGAAATCGTCCTCGAAATCGTCGACACTGTAGCCATCTTCATCTTCGTAGGCTGCAGATTTGACGGGCATCTGCTGCTTCGGCTGCTGCTTCACTGCAGGCGCTCGTTCACGCACATCGACGCTCTCGGCAATTTCGCTCGCGACCTCACTGCCGCCGTCTCCGTAGACTTCCTCGACGTCGGACTCCACCTCAGACGCTGCTGAGTCATCGCTGTACATGCGCTACGACCGCTCTTGGGCGAAGGCCGGCAACTTGCAAGCTGCATTAACCGCATTTAGAGTGAGGCAGCTTGAGTCTCATCGTCGCATGCAGCTCTCATCTTCGAAACGCCTGTGACTCAAACGAATCGTGCTGTCAGTAAGTAGAGAAGACAACGAGCAGTGAGGTGGAATACCCAGCTTAACTTTGGCATGTTGAAGGGATAATAGGCAAGATACAGCAACACACAACAGCGACGACAACTCGACACAAAGACTCGGCAGTTTGCGAGAGAGCGAAAAGCGACACCAGACCCGAGCGAAGCGGAGGCAGCGTTGGATTTAACATATTGATTTTGGAATATGCGAGCGCCTCTAGAGCCGCGAAGCTCACGAGGAACCTACGCCAACGACAGTCACCGAGACGACCGGATCGCTGAGCGCCACAGAAGAAAAAGACAGCACCGCCCCACCCGAGGGTGGGTGATCACCGCCCGCAGTCGAGAGAGCTGAGCCTGCGTCGTTTCGCGTCCGTCCACGCGTCAAATCACGCAGTCGTCCGTCCATCAAAGCGTCCACCTGCTCGCGTCGACTGTCCAGCCCATTGGCTGTCTGCCTGCCTGCTTACTGCTTGGCGGCGTTCGAGTTGGGGCCCAGCTTCTTGCCGCCCATGCCCGCCACGACGTTCACGAAGCGGCGGTTGTACTGCCAGCGCTTCTTGGCGCGGCCCGTCAGCGCCTTCTTCGAGTCCTCCTGCTTGGGGACCTTGGGGGTCTGGCCCTTGACCTTACCGGCACGTGCCAGCGATCCGTGGACCTTACCACCACCGCGCAGGCGAAGGGACAGGTTCAGCGTCGTCGCGTTCTCAATGCTGGTGTTGCTGCGACATACCACGAGTCAATACACGGCGCCTTAAACCACCTGCGCTGCTCTCTGCACGCACCTCATGCTTCTTCGTTTCTCGCGGAGAATTCCAATGATAAGCGCCTCCTCTACGTGGGTAGCTCGGGCGGCGATTGGTGGTGGCCGGCGGCCAGGCGGTTCAAGTCGCGGTTCGGAAGTGTCGGACCGGTTAATTTGGCTATACTGTAATTACTAAAACCTATGCGTCTATAGAACGCTTTTTCGCGGTGTAATCATGGAACATAGCAGTCAATTTTCCTGTTTAAATCTGTTTTGCAAGTATGGCCAATACTCTTTGCTAATCTACATGGCTTGAAGCTTCACCGACAGCCTCAAAGCCATCACCCAGCAGCCATGATGCGGCTGGCGACTCGCGCCCTGGCGGCGCACGGACGACGACGCGCGGCTCTGACGGTTGGGCTGTCTAAGAAGGCAGCACTGCAGCCACTCGCGCGGTTCTCTACGAGCGCCGCGCCGCCCAATGAGGACGAGCAACAGCAGGTGACGCTCCCCAGCCACATTAAGTTCCGCATGCCAGACTTGGACTTCAAGGTGCAGTAAGCTTTCGTAGCTGAGAGGAGGGGGGGGCATTAACTCATAACTGTTTTGCATAATTTGTAGGAGGTGGGAAGTGGCTCTGGAGACACGACACTCACCAAGTGGCACGTGAAGGAGGGAGCAGCTGTGAAGGACGGCACGCACATGTGCGAGGTACGGTGACCCCTCTACAGAGTTACAATTGCTGGGAGCTAACATGCAGCTTTTGTTACTGTGTGGTAGATTGATACGCCGGATCTGTGCTTCCAACTCGAGTCTGGGGACGAGGGATTCATTGCGCGACTGCGTAAGTGGCAGTGAGGAATTTGTCCTGAATACGTTGACTGACGCATTACCGTTTAACTTTTAGTGGTAGCTGAGGGTGCTCACAATGTTACTCCCGGTCAGCCGCTAGCTGTCATTGTGCCTACTGAAGCTGAGATTGATCCTTTCGTACAAGCTTTGAAGGCGAACCCGCGCTGCATCGAAGGTTCGCTGTTGGTACCTGTGCGATTGCTATAGATATGCTGACTTGTAGTTGTGCAAGGCTATGTTGAACCGACTAGTGCGGGTGATGAGATCGAGGCTGAAGTCGCTGCTGCACCTTCGTCGGCACCCCCCACCAAAAGCGCTGCATCTAGCGATGTCTTGCGAATGTTGAACAAGTTGCAAAAGGAGGGTCTTTTTGAAGACGAGAAAGCGCTGAAAACGCTCAAGTCACTAGCCCGCAAAAATGACGTGCAGTTGCTCACAACGTACAAAGCCAGCTATGAAGATGGAGTGCTGGAGGAGTCAGCATTTGACAAAGCCTTTTTTGTGGAGAACGCAATGGAGCTGGCTGAAGAAGCAGGAACCGGCTCTCCTGAAGACAACGCGCAGTAGAGCTCCTAATTGCACAGCAAGAGCCTGATCGATAAATTTTGGGTCGCGAGCAGAACAAATGATAGCAATTGTCGTTCTTGTTGGCTGCTACTTACTCTCTTGGGCATTCTGGTAATATTATCCAGCGCTAAGCATAGGATTGATCTAAGACGAGAATCTCGGAAGTTTTGGTGGATACTTGAGGCCCGTGTGCTCCAGTAAAACCATTGTCATCAACTTGGACGGTGATATAGTCGCGTTGTGCATTGGAACAACCATAGCGGTCATCGCAACGATATTCCAGAGCCTTGAAGATAAACCTCGACTGCTCCACGGTGGTAGCAAATTCAAGCTTTTTCAAAGCATCATGATCAACTACTGGGTGTAGTATTGCTGGTCCATTGGCGCTGAACGGATATATTGACGTGACTCGAAGTCTTCCACTGCGAACAGATATGCTTACGTACAGCTTGCCTTCTTCCGCATCGGGGTCATCAATCGTTATCCCATTGAGCACTACCCATTGCTCCAAAGGAGCATAGAATATCGAGCTCATTGAAATTGTGGGAGGGTCGTTAATTGCACGGATCTCAACTAGCAGGCGCTTGGAAACCGTATAGCTGCTGTCTCGTTCCACATTGCCGATTAAAACTGAAGACCCATTCTCCTCGCTTGAAGCAGCATCTTGGCTAAGAGTAACGTGAATTTCGTCGATGCCACTTACATGGGGCTTTGAATGGTATGTCACCTTCTCCACTGCGCAATTGAGTGCGTACAAAGAGCCTTTCAATGTAAAAACTGCGGGCTTCTCCATGTTGGTGGCATCCTCGAAATATAAGGATACGCCATCGCATTGCTGACCCAAACTTAACCATCCCTTCGAGCAATTCAGCGACACAGTTAGCTCCCGATCGTGAACCAGGGACTCCGTATCTTGCAAGGTGATTGACCGTGTTTGGGCAATGTCCACACTCGGTGAACCAACTATCTTTCGCTGAGGACCGCTTTTATGGCTGCTTTCTCGGCCAAGAAAGAAGAAGCTAGCCGGTCGTGACGAAATAGTTACCAACTGATGTCCAACAAGCTGAAGGTTGAGCGAATCTTTGTTGACTTCCACTACCTCATGGGATTCTGGGAACAGCTTTGTAGTTCCAGCGGCGGTTCCATCTGATCTCCAAAACTCTGTGAGGTGATCTCGTTCAGCTTGTGCTGTAAAAACGAGTACTTCAAGAGGATCGTTGATGCCGTCGAGTACCGTTAAGAAGCTGGGCCTTGACCCCAAAACGCCAGTTGCAATATCAGTCAGCATGACTGTGCCACTTGAAGACCCATCGGTTGTCCACAGCTCAGCTCCGTGGATACCGTCATCTGCTTGGAAGTAGACTTTTCCTTCGAACGATGTCAAATAAGCTGGAAATGAGCCGTCGGTCCCTTCGTGAATATCAAGAATAAGCTTTGTTCCTGTTTGAGTTCCATCTGTCGACCAGAGTTCGGGTCCGTGCACGCAGTCATCCGCTTGGAACAGCAATAGTGAAGATCCCATGGCGCTTAGCACCGTCAAATGTTGAGGAGAGGATGATTTCGGTCCTAAGCAAATATCAAACACCAAACCCGTCCCTACGGTTGCGTGTTGATCTCCTGAGAAATCGAACCGTCGATTGCCGTCCGAGAACCAGAGCTCTCGACCATAGTCTTGAGTGTTTGCAGTAAAGAAAACTAGGGAATCAAATGCAATTAGAAATCGCGGCTCTGAGCTGCGAGACCCAAATTCAACATCGGCGACTAGATAGGTGCCATCTCTGGTACCATCAGTCGACCATAATTCCGATCCGTAGTCGGTGGAACGTGCTTGGAAGTAAAGCCGCTGGTTCATCTCCGCGAAATGAGATGGATTCGAGCCCTCCGGATCAGTCGAGATTCGGGCAATACGCTGAGTTCCCGTTGTTGTCCCATCCGTTGCCCATAGTTGTGTTCCCCATGTAACTTGACAAGCTGGTGACTCTCGATAGCAAACAATCCCAGCAAATAAATCCACCTGAAAGCCAATATCTATCCGATACGAGTCTCGAAATCCAGCATGCTTGAAGGCGCCAGTCGTCTGAATAAAACGTATACGATAATGTTTGTTTGCATTAGTCGCAATAAGTTTTGGTCAATTTCGGATGCAAGTTTGACGCACCTTGGAATCGGAGAACCGAAAGTACTTTCGAATTTGACCTCCCCACTCGTATCCGCGCCATCCACACTGGTCAAAATAAGTGAAATGCTCCTCACTATGGCCTTCTAATGCAATTTTCCCGATAAATACTTCCTGAGCTTCAGAAGTTGACATCCAGCGAAACCCTACGGGGCAGTCGTATGTCTGCGCATTGAAGTGAAATGTTAGAAACCGTGTGGCGTAGTAGACGCGATAATATACCAGTGAGCTGTGACAAACAATGAAGATAAACGATTATGCGTACCTCGTCGGCGTCCCAAGTGTTTTGCGCTGCAACAGCAAAATAAATATTTGAGTCGAGCGAGCTTGGGCGAAAGCTTTGGCATGCGTCTTGATAATCATTGTCGAGTACCCATGACAAATGAGGCCCTTTTGCGGCAAAGTATACACGGTTGTCAACCGAAAATGGCGTTAAGGAAGTTGGATTGGAGTCTTCACCGCCCGGAAATATATCTTTCAGTGGAACAGTTCCCGCTGCAGTACCATCACTATGCCAAAGTTCCTGCCCCAAATCGGAGTTCCAAGCAGAAAAAAGAAGCGCTCCTTTGTGTGACACGAGAAAAGATGGTGCGGATCTTTCGGGGACAGAAGAATGAAACAAGCTGTGTAGTCGTGTGCTCGCGTCACTTGCCCGTAGGTTAGCACACATAACATTCCACGTCAAATTATACCGAGTAGCAGCAAGTGCAGGTAGAGCCGCAGAAAGAGACGGTGCTCCTTGGATCAGCACCGAAGAATTTTCGTCGAGCTGAAGAAGAGGTTTTTGCGACTGATACCGTGGCAAGTGAATTTCAGGCACGTCGTTTGCAGGTCTTACGTTTACGCACGACACAAACAGAACACGCTGTTCACCTCCTTCTCCGTACTTCCCCAAATCGGATATTTCGATCAGTACAAAAGCGTTTCCATTGAAGTTGACCGCGCCCTCGAACACAAGTTGATTCATTAAATTATCATTCAAAGACTGAAGATTTCCGTGTACTATGAGCTGAACGCCCTCCTCGTTCCTCCAGTTTCTTGTGACAATAATTAGATCATCACTCGCTTGTGTATCAGAAGATGCTGATAAACGTTTTGAAGTCACAGTGCAGTGAATACATGAAATATTGACCAGAAGGCGGAGATCATTACTGTCGGGATCGAAGTCCGGATCGTACAGCTCCACCGGGTCCAATGGCTGCGGTAAATCTTCTACAGCTTCAACTAACGAATGCAACGCTGCAGCTCTCAGGTCGCCAGAATAATATACCAATGGGACAGGTTGGAAATGCTGCGATATTAGAATTGGAGGATCGTTCACCGCGGTAACGGCAATCCTAATCGTAATGGCGCTTTTTCCCGGCTCGGAAGTATCGCAAACGCTTGTGGCAGCGAACGATATCTCGTCCACAGGCCAACCACCTGAATTGTAATCCAACCAGGGTTTGAATATCATCCCTTCCAAGGCTGCGTTTATATCTGCAACTCGACCACGAAAATGCAAGTATTTGAAAAATAGACGCGATTCAAAATACGAATTCAGCACTGCAGCATGCTGGGCGATTAGTCTGTCTTCTGTTGTACTGTATTCTGCGTGCTGAATTAGAAGACCTCTTGTCAATGCCAGCATTATGCCGCCATGATTCACACTGATTGAAATCTCAACTTCTCGCTGTTCGTCGTCCAAATCTGGATTTGTCAATTGGATAGAATCGACTAAGAGATATCCATCTTCCTTCACCTCGAGAGGTTCAGACATGAGCAATCGATTTTTCCACTGGGGTTCATCACAAACGGGAGCAACGAACAGAAAAATGGAGGCAACAGCACCTTCCCTAGGCTTTTCAAGATGATTAGACCCCGCAAGCGATAACGACAAGTGCTCCGAGCCGTACCAGTTTGCCAACGGAACGTAAAAGCTGCCATTTAGAGCCATATTCAGCTGCGTGAAATAGCCACGAATTATGATGCTGTCATCTGAATGGTTTTGTAGCACTTGAACTCCCGTTGACTTGCTACTGAGCGCGAATGTGCCATGAGGGCATGTAATTGTTAGTTCTAGTAGATTCTGAAATGAACGAGAAGCATCTGGGTCAACCAGTTGCAAGTCTCCATTGAAAGTAAAAATGGTGTCCTCGTCCAGTGTGAGAACATTGTCAGGCACCGCCACAGAAAAATCATAGGAAGACCAAGTAATAGGGCTGAAAACTATTGTGGTAGCGCTGACGTGAGGGCCACCTCGGCCGAATGTGCCGCGGTCATCAATAGTAAGTTGTAGCTTGATATCATGTCGGCTAGGACTATCGGCGCGATAGTACTCTGGCTCAGCGATGTTGAACGTCAATTCTGCCAGCGCTCTGTTGAGCTCATCCGGCGTCCCAGAAATCGCCACGTACGCCACATTCTTTGTGGACAAATTGTTTGAAAACGAAGGAGATATGAAGTCTGGTATTGTTACAAACCCATTGCTGGCTTCGACAATCAGATCCATCACACACGACTCCACTACACAGTTGAGAGAATGAACGTCGACATCCTGGAAATATATTCCACCGATGATTGCAGCTTGTCCTTGCTGAACTTCACGAACAGTTGTTGATCCAATATTCCATACCGGTGCATCGTTGACGGGGTCAACTGTTATTGAAACATCGATAGAAGATGAAGAAGTATGTTGCTGGGTGTACTCATCAACCGCCTGAGCGTTTACAACTAACGAGTCGCTGCCATAAAAGTCTTTGTGAGGAAGATAGCGTAGTCGACTGACAAATCCGTTCACGTTAGCAAAATTCCCCTGGAATTTAAGTAAGCTGTCTTTGTTGACTGTGCCTTCAAGAAATGTGAGACCACGAAAATCCGAACTAGTGAGAACTCCGTGACCGACAGTCATTGAAACAATCAGGATCATCCGAGACGTGTCATCTACACTAGAGAACGCCAAACCGTTTACACGAATCCATGTATCCTCGTCCCCGTGAAGTTGTCCTGGTACGTCATTAGCATAAATACTTATTTCATTGTTTGTGGGGATTGAAATCACTACAGAGTCTGGGGCAGGTTCCACGTAAACATATAAAACCGATTCGCTTGATTCGTTGAACGGCGAGAAATCTGTTGAGCGAATTGTAATTGTATCGAAACCGTTCATTGTGGTCCCTGTATCGTCAGAATGAAATTGAAGGCTGTTCCAATCCTTTGCTGAAGTGTAAGCAATAGAGGCGATAGCAGCATTAACGTCCCACAGAGTTCCTTCTAGCGTTACTTTGGTACCTTCACTGCTAGCACCATCTATTGTATCAGCCGTCATTTTTACCCCATTGTGCCTCAAAACTACCAAGTATCCATAACCAGCTTCCATCGTAACACGGATTGGCTTATCTTTTGTGTCAGGATCTCGCAAACGTAAGTCGTCAATCAGTAAAGGAATATCCTCATCTGCCTCATAGAACACCGAAGCCACATCAATATAGGGGGCATCGTTTATCGCCGCCACAACGATCGGGACTAAAGCCTCATCGAATGCAACGTCTACCCCCCATGTATGCTCCACTCGAATCTTCAACTGATCTGAGCCACTGAAATTTGGCTCTCCGATGTATGTCATAGTATTCAGTATTCTGTTGATACATCCCACCGTTGCTTTGAACGATACGCGTTTCGAGGACTGTATTCCCGTAAATTTGACAATACAGTTAGCTCGTAGAGTGCTGCCAAGAGTAATAACTCCATGAGAAACAGAGACTGTAAGCTCTAGTAGATTTGTTGTCGGAGGCCGGTTTAGTGTCACGCCGACCTGTGTCACTGAAATTCCATCGAGAGTCAGAGGGGTGTCCTCATCGCACATCAACGGCAAACACACTAGTCTGGGTAAAAACACATAGTCCATGATAGCGTGAAATAGGCCCTCGTAAACTTGAGGAACGGTAATACGTGGAGCATTCACTGGCGTGTTGGCCATAGGATCCGAGCTCACAAAATCCCACACCTCAATACGTGCGAGGTCGGGGAACCGAAAAGTTACATCTTCTGAACTGGTTTTAGACGTTTCTAGTGGAGTATGGTCGATGTTAATGATCCTCTTATGAAAGCCACCAGGTAGCGATGCATGAGGATTTCTGACGTGAAGAGTGATCGTAGCCTGCTGGTTACAGATATCAGTGCATTGGTAGTGGAACGTTTTCAATGCAGCATTCAATCTGTCCATCTTGCCGACGACCGAAATTGCAGTAGTGAATATCCCATCTCGACCCACAATCATGTCTAGCCCGTCCCACACAGACAACAGAAGTGCTCCAATGTCCACGCTAAGTCCCAGAATTAAATCTTCATCATGTAGTAGTGGCTGACCGCTACCGTCCCTTACAGATACTCCTTGGATTCTCCAGCTTTTTCCGACCTCAAGCGCTAGGGTAATGGTTTGCCAGTATTGGGTTGAGAATGGTCCTAGTAATATACGAGGTGTGTTAGTTATACAAGTTGCGAACAGATTTGATTTATCCAACTTACCTTCGATTGTTTCTTCAATGTGTATTAGTGGCATGACTGCCGTGGGTTCGGTACCTCGAAAGGTGTTTATAACTTTCTGGTGTGGAAGGGGCAAAATTCGTTCTCTGTGGTCGGCCACGTTCTCATCACCAGTGTCATCAAATAGTAGTGCAGCATCTATCGCACTTTCCGCTGGGTCGTACACCTGCTCCTCAAACAAGAGGATGTCACTGTTTTGATGCTGGGCGGATGATATTTGGTGGACAGCAACAACGTCCACTAGGATGTTGAATGAGATATTTGGTCGATTGGTATCGGAATCAAAATGGGAAATTGTTACCTTGAGCATATCTTTTCCAGAGAATAGGTCGTTGCCTTGGAATTGGGATGCAGCTATTGCATTCTGAAGTGCATGGGCGGGCCCAACCACATCAAGTTCACTTTCGTGTTTTGTTTCACGAATATTGACACAACAAACGTGGAGTGGAATCGACAGCTTTCCGTTTGCTACGCGTGCGTTGATTCTAAACCAAGTCGGGTCTTCTTGAGACCCAGTGAATATCAGTAAGTCGCCAATTAGCTGGGCCTTACCTTGCTCAGCCACAATCACCATGGAAGTATTACGTGGACCCAAGGTAGTTTCGGTTTGTTGCGGAAAAGCACTCAACTGTACGTTAGCCGATACTGCACTATCGAAAATTCGGGTTCGCTGTGCCTGCCATACGTGTGGGGAGGGCAGTACAGTAAATGGAACAGAAATGTCTGTACTGTCCTTCCAAACAGACCCAGTGTCGCTTGCTAAGCGAGGTAGAGTTGGTGCCAGCTGGAAATGAATGGACTCTGAGCCTGAACTACTATTCGAGGTGATCGCAATCTCCAGGGTCGCAAAGACCTTGTTCAGTGAGGCTTGTCCCCCAAGAAATCTGAGCATAGAACCTCTAGTTTGAGCAAATTCATACGATACTTTCGGCACAAACTCGTGGTATCTCCACGAGCAATGTAGACAGGAAATGTTCAAGTCTAGTACGTCATCCCCAACTTCGTTAATATGACTGCGGCTTGGGTCAGCATCGATTGAAACGCCCAGTAGTGATGTTAGGTTAGTGTAGCTACCATGCTGTGTAAACCACGTTTCATTCGTAATCACTCGAACAGCACTGATTCGCTCGGCGGTCCTCTCTTTGGTGCCGTTCACAACGAAACTTTGATTCGATAGTAACGGCATTTCATCAAACGCTTGTGAGATTTTAACCGAACCGTCTGCCCCAGTATCCAAGCTGCTTGTCAAATTTGACACTATAATGTGATCCTGCTCAGGTATGCGCAGCTCCTCACAAACACTTTCAGCACCGTCATCGACGCACAATGTTATCAACACAGCGCAATTTTTTTCAATGGCCCCATCATATGTGCATGGCAGTGCCATCACTTCAATTAAGCGCTGGAGAAAAACGGTATTCAGTCTTTTTATTCTGGAAGTCAATCGCAGTGAAGTTGCCGATGCACTTAACTCCATAGTGATACCGTCCCAACTGCTGCTATACACCTGGTCTATAACAAATGATCCATTCTTGACGCGAATTTCTACCTGAAATGTGTCTTTGTCGTCGGGGTCAACCAGTTGAAAAGTTGGGAGAAACATGCGAGGGTATGTATACCAATCCTTTGTCTCCCCTGAGTTGATGAATACAAGCATGGGCGGATCGTTTTCAGGCTGGACAAATACGTAGAGGATACTACCCCGATCTTGCACCTTAAAATTAATTTCATCGATCCCGTTGAAGTTATGGTTTGGAACGTAATGCAAATTCGAGATGACAGACCGTAGCACTTTGACACTAATTTGTTGATCACTGCTGGCCTTTATATAAATTTCACCTGCTGCTGCGTAAATTGCACCATTCGGGGAGCTAATACGGACGGAGCAGTCGTCTTCGAGATCCGCAAATGCTTCAAGGTTTATCAGTTCACCAATCATCACATCTGTGTCTTCCGATACCGTTAGAGTTTCATTTACCAAAATGTCGGGAGGTCGCATATCTCCAGCAAATTTTAGCCTGAGGGAGGCAGAGCTCACTACAGTCGCCAGATCATCTTGTTCATATACCTGAACTTCTATGATTGAGGTAATCGGCGTTGGTACATCATACCGGATTTCAAATTGATACTCCACTGATGCCAGTGCCAAATTCAGATCCCAAAGGCGTCCCTCGAAGGCCAATCCAAGGCGGTCATTAAAAGATGCAGCACTAATTGCCTTCGCTGTAAGAAACCCTCGATTAGGTGTCAAACTCACACGAAAAATCACATCATCCTCGCAGAACCCCTTATTTAATCCCTCGCGAGTTAGTAAAAGCTCAGGCAAAGCGAAAGAAGACCGGCTGGAGCTTGTGAAGTCCAAAGTCGACGAACCAGTAATCGCCCAAAAGAGTTGGGGCCTCTCGCAATCAGGCATAACATGCACCGGGAGCAGTATTATTTCTTCGGCCATTTCACCAACTTCAAACTTGTGTTTCACATTGATCACGATTTGATCAGACCCATGAAATTTTGGGTCCGGACTGTAAAGTTGTCGTTGAAGATGCATGTTCGCCTGGGCGGCATTTCCGATAAAATTGTCCAAGGACTGCTCAGCTTGCAGCTTTAGGTCTGCACTATCGGTAAGCAGGCCATGCGCGGCAAAAAGCGACAGTTGGATTGTGATGTTGCACTCATTTGTTGCAACAGGGTCATTACAAGACGTCCATCCATGAGAATCATCATCTACGTGAAGTGACAAAACTTCAAGGGATGCTGGAATGCCCATTTTTGTAGTTAGTAGAGAGCGGTCATCTACAAAAATCAAGCGGGTCATACACACAATCGAAATCAGCGCGAAAACTAGAGTGCCTATAACTAAGCGTACGTACCGACAAAACTGTCGTTGATCAGTAAACTGACTGTCACTGGCCGTCTGGTGATTTCAATAGGCAAGGTAAATGTCGAGGGGGGTAGCTGCGCTCCGCTTTCAGCTATCCATTGAGTCGAAAATAAAATGTGATCATCTGTACTCTCTCGAGCTGGTGCATGATACTGTAATCCTTTTAGAGCAGCATTAATATTATCTACATCACCTTTAATTTGAACACTTTTGGTTGAGTGATGATAAAGGCGGTGAGAAGCAAGCTCCAATTCTCCTTTAAACGTCGTAATGTTCAACGTAATTCCAAGAGAGTTAACCTTGTGTGGTTCTTCAGGGTCGTGGGTTAGTTGGACTTCTTCAATGCGCACAGATCCGTTTTTGAAGACAGATATCAAAGAAACCGGCAAGCTTACCGAGGGCGGCTTCAATGGGATTTTGATCATAATAGGCAGCACTTCACTAGCTTGATCATCAGCCGATGACACGATAATAACCAGCTTGTCGTAGCCGCTAGAATTCCCCATTGGCGAGTACATCAAACGGTTGTGCTCGAGCGCGGTTCTTAGGGACGAAAAATGCCCACTAATTTCAATTGTTGAGTTCATAGTGGGCATACTCAAATGAGACTCTGGTGGGTGCTTGGGCAAAAGACCAATTGTTCCTTTAGAGCAGGAAACGGAAAAAGTGAGTTCCTGCGCATAACCTTCAAACTCAATCCCCTCGATCATCAACGTGTGGTTGAAATTAACTTGGAAGTACGAAGCTGGAAGACGAATGCCTAGTTTTTTTCTCAACCTGTTCACTCGCGCGTGAATTTCTTCGGAAGCGATCAACAAGGGACTGTCTGGACTTTTTAATGACATCGAAACTGTAGCAAACGCTATCTGATTCTCTTTCCCAGGGGATACGTGAAAAGATTGAAACAGTGCTTTTGACAAGGGGGCCGTCCCAGTCACAACCAAATCCAAATAAATCGCAACGGGGGCAGATAGCACTATAGTATAGTCAAATCTTTTAGAATCGAAAGGAGATGTCTTGCGTTTCACCGACACGACCAAGTTATCGATGACAAGATCACGAATTGCGTTTTCCACTGTGCTAGCGTCGGCGCACGAATTCAGAGGAGATGTCACCCGATTTTGCACTCGTAGCTGGAAAAGATCAGCTCCGGCCGAGATTATCGCAGTAGGAGATGTCATCAAAGTTTGGATGCTAACGCTCTGACTTAGCGACAAAGCTAGTAGAGCGTACGTTTGGTCATCGTAAGAGGTGATATACGACGCACCCTGAACATTGCTCACATCCACGCGAACTTTCGATAGGGCAGATTTTAAATCTACAAGTCCTCCTCTCAACTCAAGCTCCCGATTAGACATCTGTTGGCTTACAACAGCAGGGCTTATCGAGCTGGGACTCCACGAGATCGACCCTAGCGTACTTTGAATTGTCCATTTCAAAGAAGTACTGGGTGCGTAGGTTGGAGGAAATCGCAGTGAAACATTGTTTAATGATGCTGCCCTGTTATCATCAAACGCCAAATCAAGCGGATACTTCAACTCAATGTTTTCCAGAACTGACGCAGAGAAAATATCAAGCTGAGCTGATAGCACAGCTGAGTCTCCAATAATTCCAGTATCGGAGGTTGACATCACTGCCTCCAAGCGATTATAGCTCTGCATGCCTCCCACAAGAGAGTAGACATTGAGCGTCTTTAATAGTGTAGCAACTTGCTCGCTCTTACCCTGAAAATGAAAGCGTCGTCGGACCATTTGTACTGAGACCTGCGATGGCGTCGAAACAGCTAACTTTTCTCCAAACGTATTCGGGATGTTCCAAATCAACCAGAGACGCGACACAGGGTATCGAATTACTTGTAAATCTGTGATATCCTCGCTGTAAATCGCTAGCTTTTGGGAGGCAGCAAGAATTTCCTCGTCGGACGATTCTTCGTTAAGAGAAGTACTCTGCATCTGGCTGCAGATTTCGTCTATAGGACAGACGTTCCGGACAAACTTAAAGCTGGTTACTTGTCGCTTGCTTAGCTCTCCCCCAAACCGAACAATCAAACCACTGGATGGAACCAGTACTTCAGCGCTAGCGTTTAACGTGCTATGAGATAGCGAATTTGTTGCTTTGAAGAGCATGCCGCCCTGATAGTCAATACCCAGCAGCAACCCATCGTTATATTTCAGCTCAAGAGTGCACTCCACTTCATTGGCGGCCCCTGGCGTGTATTGTAACGCTGTTTGTGCTGAGTGCGTCACCAGTTCAATGCTGTTCTTTGAGAAGTAGAGTTTACCGGAATCAACAACTGGGAGAACACTAACCGGAACCTCAAGAGTCGCTGACAAAGTCTCCTCCGACAAGCCGCGACAAAATCCATTATCCGACAAGATCACTCGTAACTTATCTGGTACCAGAGCCTTTGGGTCAGCGGAAGAGCAATACTCGACTGAAGGTAAGAAGTCGTTCAAGTCGGAGAGTGACCCTTTCATGACAAGAGAGCTATCCTCCAGATCGGGGAGGGACCAAGCGAGCGCTGCATCGCCCGTGTTTGTAACAGTATTCCCAACAACATAAATCGCCTTTTGCAGTGCCGAGCGGCGATTCACTCGCAGTTTTCCGTCTTTGACCTTGAGCGTCAAGCTCAAAATGGGGACCAGCGATGTCGGGTCATTCTCGACTGCCAGAGCCTCTGCATCCCCCAGTGCGAACCCAGAAAGCGCAACGCACGATCCTCCGGACTGCACCGCTAGTGCTTCGTCAGACTCTCGCTCAACTTTAGGGGAGCTGTTCGCACAGATCTCACTCACTCGGCGACTTGCCTCCTGCTCAACAAACGTCCTCGTCACGTCAGTCCCTCCCCCGCCCTCCATTTAGAGTGTACACGCACCGTCGGGAGACACAAGAGCCACAGCAGTGTCCACGATATCTTCATGGCGTATCCAGGTCTCCCAACCTACAAGTAGGTGCCCTATCCCTACGACCTTTCGTATGTCAAGCCTATATATAGCGTACGCTATCCCTACGACCTTTCGTATCTACGATATCTATTTATAGCTCTTCCTGGTCGAGCGTCGAAACGCGTCAGACGCAAAATGACGACGACGCTGGCGTCGCTGGCAGCGGCGCTCACCCTGGAGACTGTGGCGGCCATGGGTGGAGGGATGGGCGGCAGCAAGAAGGACGCACAGCTCAGCGACGGAGACATCGCGCTGCAGGTGGGCGCCCTCGTGCTGCTGCTGGCGCTCTCGGCCATGTTTGCTGGCCTTGGGCTCGGCCTCATGTCTTTGGACCTCATTGGGCTGGAGATCGTCGCGGCAGCGGGCGAGGACGAACACGCCACGATAAAGGAGCGACTCAACAGCGACGCCGCCAAGAAAGTGATCCCTCTGCGGCGCAACGGCAACCTGCTGCTCACGACGCTGCTGCTGGGGAATGTGGCTGTGAACGTGCTCACGTCCATCATCACTGCCGACCTCACTAGCGGTACGGAGTTGCTGTACATCGGGCACTTCTGCACTACAACCAATAACTGTTGATGGTGATGTTTGAAACAGGATTGTTTGGCTTTATCGCATCGACAGTCCTTATCTTGATCTTCGGAGAGATCGTTCCTCAGGCTCTCTGCTCCAGATACGCACTTGGTAGGCGGTTATACCTCGTGCTTTACTTGCTTTGCAAAGTCTCACGTTGAAATTTGCCTCTCGTTTACTCTGATGAAGTGATTGGAGGCAAGGTGGTCCCTTTCGTGCGTGTTTTAATCGCTCTCTTCTACATTTTCGCGAAACCTGTAAGCATGGCACTGGACGCGACACTAGGCGAAGACATTGGCACTGTTTTCACGAGAAGACAGGTGCGCTTTCGCTTGTGAGTTTGTGTCTTGCCTCAAGGTATCGAGGAGCTCATCGTTGTATTTCATGTGTAGCTGGCTGAAATAATCGACATCCATGAGAAGCAACAAATGATTGACAAGGACGAAAGCAGCATCATTCGGGGTGCCATGACTTTCGGGAGCAAGACAGTGCGGAGCATCATGACTCCTGCCGACCGGGTATATATGGCTCCAATTTCTGCCGTGCTGGATCGGGTGCTCATCCACAGCATCCTTGCGAGCGGATTCTCGCGGGTTCTCGTTCATGGTGCGTCTGTGAATGACATCATCGGGACTATCCACGTCAAGGACCTCATTTTCGTGGATCCCAAGGTGCGTATGTGGCAGGTCTCGGTGTGTATCTCCAAGTTAAAAGCTAATACGAATCTCTATGCGCTGCTTTATGCATGTAGGAGAACACACTGCTGTCCAGCTTTTTCCAGATTTTCGGCCGCACTACGCGATCCGTAGCCCCCGACTGCAGACTGAGCGCGTTACTGCACAGTTTCAAATCTGAAAGCGCGCACCTGGTCTTGGTAAAGCAGCCACAGACTGTTGATGCGGTGAGACTGCGCTGTGGAAACACTTGCGACGTTTGCGTTTACTAACTGCGTTGTTTGTTTGTGCTGGTGTAGGGTGGAGATATGCATACTCTGCTGGGCATCGTTACGCTCGAGGATGTGCTGGAGGAGATTCTGCAAGCCGAGATCCTAGACGAAGGCGACGTATCGAACCGTTCCACACACGACTCGAAGCGCAAGCGCTTTCTTCTGCGCCAGTTCGACGAGGGCGGCCGTTTGGGTCTTGAGGACCTGTGCCAGGCAGATGACCCATCCGAAGACGAGCTGGCCGCCATGCTGATCCAGGAACCGCAGCAAGTAGCGAAAGACCCGCTTCAGAATTAGTACACTTTTTTCCTCCATTGCACTGGTGAAATGTGCTGCTCATCGTGTGTCATCTATTGTCTGGTAGCTGTCAATTAGCTGGTTGCTGTCAATCTGGCAGCTTGTGGTCCTTGCAACTTCAACAAAATGGATACTAAGTCCATATTATAGTAAACCAGTACTTTCAAATACCAATCAGTACATTGACACCCGCCAATCAATTCAAGCCATCCGATTATAAAGCGTCACTATCGCTTCCGCTGCCAAGAGCTCTCGCCATGGTGAAGAAGAAAGTGGACGCGCGCGTGCGGACGCTGCTGGAGAACTGCATCCAAGAGAACTTCCGCTCCTTCGTGGTGCTCGTGGGCGATCATGGTAAGGACCAGGTCATGAACCTGCACTACATCCTGTCCAAGGCGGCCGTGAAGGCTCGTCCGCGCGTGCTCTGGTGCTACAAGAAGGAGCTGGGCTTCTCCACGCACCGTCAGAAGCGCATGCGTCAGATCAAGAAGCAGCAGCAACGCGGACTGTACGACCCCAGCAAGGACGACCCGTTCGAACTCTTCATCGGCTCCACGGACATCCGCTGGTGCTACTACAAGGAGACGCACAAGGTGCTGGGTAGCACTTACGGCATGTGCGTGCTGCAGGACTTTGAAGCCGTCACGCCCAACATTATGGCACGCACCATCGAGACCGTCGAGGGTGGAGGCGTCGTCGTGCTGCTGCTGCGCACGATGGACAGCCTCAAGCAGCTCTACACCATGAGCATGGACGTGCACGCGCGCTTCCGCACCGAGTCTCACCAAGACGTCGTAGCGCGCTTTAATGAGCGCTTTATTTTGTCATTGGCCTCATGCGAGCGCTGCGTCGTGTTGGATGATGAGCTCAACGTGCTCCCAATCTCCAAACACACGCGCAAAATTGAGCCGCTGCCGCCACGTGACTCGGCGACGGAGCTCACCAAGGACGAGCTAGAGCTGCAGGAGCTCAAGACGTCACTGCGTGAGACGCAGCCTGTCGGAGCGCTCGTGGAGCAGGCACGCACGCTGGACCAAGCGAAGGCTATCCTCACATTCGTGGAGGCTGTTTCGGAGAAAACGCTGCGGTCTACGGTTGCGCTGACTGCAGGACGTGGTCGTGGTAAGTCAGCGGCTCTTGGTATGTCACTGGCGGGTGCTGTGGCCTACGGGTACAGCAACATCTTTGTGACAGCGCCCACGCCTGAAAATCTCAAGACCGTTTTCGACTTCGTGTTCAAGGGTTTTGATGCGCTCAAGTACAAAGAGCACCTGGACTACGAAATCGTGCAGAGTACCAACCCGGAGTTCAACAACGCTGTGGTGAGAGTGAACATTTTCCGTGAGCACCGTCAGACGATTCAGTACATCCAGCCTACACACCACGAGAAGCTTGCGCAGGCCGAGCTTGTGGCCATTGACGAAGCTGCTGCCATCCCGCTTCCTGTTGTCAAAAACTTGCTGGGTCCCTATCTGGTCTTCATGTCGTCTACGATCAACGGCTACGAAGGCACGGGTCGCTCGCTGTCGTTGAAGCTTCTTCAGAAGTTGCGTGAGCAGCAGGGCAGTGCCGGAGAAGCCGCGGCTCGCGCTGTTGCGAATATTCACGGCGACCAGAAGCGTCGCAAGGGCGAGCAGAAGCTGCACGAAGAACGCTGGCAGGCGGCCAGCAATGCTGCCCACGCTGCGGCAGCTGGAAGCGCTTCGTCCTCAGCGCGCGTGCTTCGTGAGGTTACACTGGATACTCCTATTCGTTACGCCCCAAATGACCCAGTGGAGCGTTGGCTGAATTCTTTGCTGTGCCTCGACGCGACAAATGCGTCCCATCGCCTCGTGGCCGGTACGCCTCATCCGCGCGACTGTGAGCTGTACTACGTAAACCGTGATTCATTGTTCTCGTACCACAAGCTCTCGGAGAGCTTCCTTCAGCGAATTATGGCGTTGTATGTGTCATCGCATTACAAGAACCAACCAAACGATCTGCAACTTCTATCAGACGCACCGGCCCACCACGTTTTCGCTCTTCTCGGGCCAGGCGCGGAGTCGCAGGGAAATGCTGGTCAGCTTCCGGACGTTCTCTGTGTTGTGCAGGTGGCCCTGGAGGGCGAGATTTCGAAGGCGTCCGTTAAGGCGCAGCTTGCTCGCGGTCAGCGTGCATCGGGCGACCTTATTCCCTGGACGGTGGCGCAGCAGTTCCAGGACTCCGAGTTCGCAGCTCTTTCGGGAGCACGTGTGGTTCGCATTGCCACCCACCCGGATGTGACGGGCATGGGCTACGGCTCTCGTGCGGTTGAGCTTCTGACGAAGTACTATCAAGGTGAGATCACCAGTGACGTAGCTGGCGCCGAGGATGAGGACAAGGAAGACGAGGACAAGCCTGAAGAGGACGATGAGGAGGAGGAAGAGAAGAAGTCGAAACTTCGCAAGGAGAAGATTAAGCCGCGCAAGACGCTTCCACCTCTGTTGCTGCCGCTGGACGAGCGTCCGTGCGAGCGCCTACACTGGTTTGGCACTTCGTTTGGCTTGACGCTGCCGCTACACAACTTCTGGTCGCGTGCGAAGTTCCGCTCAGTGTACATTCGCCAAACGGCCAATGATCTGACGGGTGAGCACACAGCTATCATGCTGCGCTCCTTGCGTTGCGATGACTTGCCTGCGGCACCTTCTGATGGATGGCTTGATGAGTTCGTTGCTGACTCTCGTCGCCGATTCACATCGCTGCTGAGCTACGACTTCTCGAAATTTCCATGCGCGCTTGCACTGGGACTTCTAAGCGACGAGGCCGCTGGCTCGAACGCCTCCACGAACGGCGAGGAGAAGCAAGTCACACTGCACCGCAGCGCTACCGGCGAGATCAGCCCTGCAGAATTGGGAATGGTGTTGACACCGTACGACGCCAAGCGTCTGAAGTCGTACGCAAAGAACATGGTGGACTACCACATGATCGTGGACCTGGTGCCGTCCCTTGCGCGTCTGTACTTCCTGCAGCGTCTTCCGCAGATGTCGTTGTCGTATCTGCAGCGTGCGATTCTTGTGAGTCTCGGTCTGCAGCACCAGTCAGTAGATGTCATCCAGCAGGAGCTGAACGTGCCATCCAACCAACTTTTGGCTCTGTTTAACAAGGCTGTCCGGAAGTTCCTTGGACAGATTGAGCAGTTGATGGAGAAGCAGTTGGAGCAGGAGACGACGAACAGCAAGAAGATTGCTGAGGTGGCCGCGCAGTCGCAGGCCATGGCCCCCACCGAGACAACGCTTGATGAAGAGATGCGCGAAGGTGCTCAGGAGGCCAAGGCCAAGCAGCAGCAGAAGCTTCTGGACAGCCTCAACCTCATGAAGTATGCCGTGCGTGGTGACGATGCAGACTGGGATGCAGCACTCGCCCAGTCTGAAAACGGCGGCGCAGTTGTTCAGGTGAAGAGCAAGAAGCAAAACAAGCTCACGAAGGAGCCCAAGGAGTCGAAGAAGGACAGCAAGCACAACAAGCGCTCAGCTGACGCAGAGAGCGACCGCAAGAAGAACAAGAAGAGCAAGAAGAGCAAATACGCCAACCTCAGCTAGATACAATAGTTCAGTCGGCTGTACCAGTCAATGGACGGCACCTTGTGTCACTCCTGGATATATAGAAGCACCAAAACTTGATCACCTACATGCGTGTGAAGCAGTCCAAGGAGCTCTCCCCGTAGCTAAGTACTACGTAGTTTCTTCCACACCTTCCAGGACAGCTACTCGTCCACGTGCGTAGTGGGCTCATCAGAGTGCTTGACGCTCGGTCCGCGTCGACCATGGTACGTTCCCGTCTTGAGGTCCCAGTCCGGGTCGACACCAGCGTCGCGAGAGCCGCTGTTCGCATACGCTCCGCGTCGGATCTGCGACGAATTGAGTGGTCTCTCTTGAGATGTCAAGTTGGCTGCCTGAGTGTGTCAAATGCGTCACAACCACAGAAACCCAGAGCAAAGGACCCCAACGACGGACGCACCTTGGTGTAGTGCGCCACGAACGGGATGGAGAAGAAGCCGGCGGCCACCACGAGGGCGAACCCCATGACGGGCGCGTTGCTGCCCTTGGCCTTCATCGCGCGCTTCCGAGCCGCAGACATTCCTCTTGATTGCGTGTTGTCCCGTAACCTCAACGTATGCACCTCTTACACTGTATATCCTATCATATCTGTTTGGAAGTTACAACAATAAGTACTAGTCCTTCCCCTGTTCTTTTGTTTCCCTCTACAATCGCTTTCCTGACCCCTTCGCGCATTACGAAAGCGTTACGGGACGAATCATTCCCATGTTGAACAATCAGCGCCTCGGACTCGACTTGGCGTTGCTCGTGGCGCTTGCGGCGTGCTTGTTGCTCCTGAGCCCCAGTCCCGAATCTTCCCAGTTAAGCACAAGCTCCGCTACTACAGCCTCTCTCCAGACCCCCATGCCACTCACGAACAAGCAGCGCGCCCTGGCGGCCGTCACTGGCGGCTTCGTGGCAGATGCCGCCACCATGGGCCTCCACTGGATCTACGACGGCGACAAGATGAAGCAACTGGCCGAGGCACGCGGCACGGCGGGGCCCGAGTTCTATGAGCCGCCGTCGTGCCCCTTCTACTCGTACGAGAGCGGCGCGCTGTCTCCGTACGGCGACGAGATCTTGCCCCTGCTGCAGGACGTGGCGGAGCGAGGCGAGTTCGCGCCGGAAGAGTTCGCGATGGCATCCTACCGTGCTGCTAAGGCCTACACGGGTCGCCTCAACAGCGTCTTCAAGGAGATGGTGGTCAAGGGAGACGCAGGTAAGAAGTTTCCGGATCTGGCATCGCCCAGCAAGGACCTGCACGGTGGAATCAAGGCACCTGTTCTGGTTGCCCGGTACTCGGACGACACGTCGCTGCTGCTGCAGAAGGTGCGTGAGGCTACACGAGTGCACGAGATCGGAGTGGAGGCTGAAGATGCCGCGGTGGCCACGGCGCTACTCATCCAGCAAGTGGTGCAGGGGGTCTCCATTGCGGACGCCATCTCGGCGCTCACGACCAACGAAGACGTCCGCGCTGACACACGGGCATCCATCCAGCAAGTCATTGAAGCTGTGAAGGCACAGACCTTCTCGGACGCTACCGCTGCTGTTGCACACTTTGGCAAGCCGTGTTCTTTGCCTGGTGTGCTGCAAGGCTCAGTGTTTGTGCTGTTGACCTCGGGAGGCTATGTGGAAGCGCTGCGTGCGAACATGCTGGCGGGCGGAGACAACTGCAGCCGTGCCATCGTCATTGGGGCTGTCACTGCTGCGGCACTGGGAGATGGTGCTATTCCGGCAGACTGGAAGCAAAAGACCAAGGTTTATGACCAGGTCCAGGCGCTTTCGGAGAAGATCGTTCAGTGAGTACGAGCTGCAAATGTTGAGCGAACAAAATGAAATACGTCGTTGTTTGATCCGACTGCAGTAATGAACGTACGCCCACTTTGCAAGTCTTGTTTTGAAAGCTACAATAACCCGTTCTTCATGACAACACCTCGTGTCTTGCGTTTATGAAGCTATAACACGCATTGTTCGTTGCAGCCCGCAGGTGCAACCCGTCGACCCTATTAAGAAGGAATGCGCTTGATATGCGATTTGGCACACTGGCCCATGTCAGTCACTGGTGGGTCTAGAAAGTTTGCTCTCGTAGGTGTCCACAATGGAGCACTGTTCTCTGCCCAAAGTAGTTGCAATACAATTTTCGACAGCACCGTAGAACTCCGAATAAGTCCGCCATCGTACCTAGAATGACATATAGTGAGATCAAGAGCATTTTGCATTTGGGCGATTTGCCGACGATTTCTGCTCGGTCGATTCAACCAATCGACCTTGGAAAGTTCGAGTAGAACGCTCAATATTCGCCGGCGTTTCTAAATGCCCAGCTCGTAGCGATTAGGGGCAGTCAAACCTGTGCTGTTACGCCAAAATATCAACCTTTCATATTACAAAAATAACATGTCGAATTCACCAAAAATGATCTATCATTTCAAAAATCACCCACCTCTGATCTCGGGGATTCCCTCCAAAAATCATAAGCTTTTTCTTTCAAAAATGGCCATGTCATTTTGCCGAAATATCACCCCGATTCTCATAGGTTTGACCCCCCCCC
>KV742879.1:0-43186 GCA_000468175.2 Phytophthora cryptogea
AGAATCGCTCGTCTTCATTTACCCAACGTACTTCTATCTTTTCACGATGGTTCCTGAAAATTGGGAAACACTTTTCTCACTTCTCCTGCCAGTCATGAAGCTGTTCTAGCGTGGTATTATCGGAAAAATGGTTGAGGCTATGAAAGATGAAATCCCTCAAGTGGTTGTTATGAATGTCGACGGATTTACTGCATTGTTCACAACATACTGCCTGCAGAGCGCGCTGTCGGTGCTAAACTACAGTAGATATCATTCATCAAATACGCTGAAGTTGAAGTGGACTTGCCTTTATGTACGCCACACCAATCGGTTAAGTACGTTTTGTGTGTAAATTCTCAGGCCACATCCAAAGGAAGAAGACTGTCCACGGCGCGGTATCCGTCCTCTTGCTCTCTGTCTCCTGCGTCCCCCAGCGCCGCCCCGAGCCTCCCGAGTCGTGCACCGTCTTCACCGTCGTCTCCTCTTCCTCTACATACTTGATTCACTCTATAACTCCCCATGGACGAGTCGTTACTAGCCGCTGACAACGACCACCTCGTGGGGGCCGAAGAAGAGGACGAATTGCTCTGGAACGAGCTCAAAGACGACCACCGGGCGCCCCCGTTCGGATCTACAGCTAGTCAGGACACAGCGCTAGGAGGTCACGCTGGTCCCGCGGTCCACGGGGCCGCGCCGCTTCCGTCGTTACGTGTCAACGTGCACCTTCCCGCGATCTCGACACTGTTCCGAGAGGTGCTGGACACGGCCAAGGCGGCGCTCCCAGGCGCCCAAGGACGCGGCAATGGACAGGGCTCAGACTCTGCCATTAGTCGGGTGTCTCCCGTGCCCGACCGCTTCGGAAACGTGGCCAATCTGGACGCGTTCCTCATCACCTTGTACAATTACTACTACCACAAAGGCTTCTGGAGCATTGTGGTGGTGGAGCTCGTGAGTCTCGTGACGGGACTCTTTAGTGTGGTGCTGTCCAGCTTCTTGCTGGGTTGTGTGCAGTGGGGCCCGCTGCTGGAGTGTCACCGACACCCCGAGACGGGAGGCTGTGCACAGGAGATGGAACACTACATCACGTGCAGAGCTGATAACAACGGGCTACTGGGACTCATTGGAGCCTTTTACTTTGCCATGTTCTTGGTGTACTGGGTCTCGAGAGCGTTTCAGCTGGTGAGCACACTCAGAGACACGAGAGAGATGGAAGTGTTCTACAAGGAGAGACTGCACATTGATGAGCGACAAGTGCAGACGATCGCGTGGGATGAAGTGGTCACCAGAGTACTGGATTTAGTCAATGGGGCGAATGCGTCTGTGAACATGAGGCAGCTGTCGTCGTACAAGCTGCAGATTGACCCGGCGCTGCTGTCGTCGCCTCATGACTTCGCGAGACGGATCATGCGGCGTGATAATTATTTGATTGCGTTCATGAACCATGCTCTGTTCCAGAGCAAGAATTTATTGCCGATGTCGCTGCAGTTTCTCTCCACGTCGCACATCATGTGTTCACGAAACTTGGAAGCAAATTTGAATATCTGTCTGTTGGACCAAATGTTTGACGCGGAGTTGAATCTTGCGCCATCGGTGATTCATAACGTGGAGATGCTGAAGAAACGTTTCGTGATCGCTGGTGTGCTCAACTTCGTGCTGGCACCGTTCATCCTGCTGTATCGTCTTTCGCGGTTTTTCTTTTTGGCGGCACAAGAGTGGCAGACTAATCACGTATACTACTTTAGCACGCGCCGCTGGACGGCGTATGCTATTTGGCGCTTCCGCGAGTACAATGAACTCCCCCACGTGCTTGATGCGCGTATGGCTCGTTCATATTCACTGGCAGACCGGTATTTAGGCATGTTTCCAGCCGGATCTCTGGCGATTATTGCGGGAGGTGTATCCTTCTGTGCGAGCTCGTTAATGGCTGTGTTGGTCCTGGTGAGTTTATTGGAGGAGTCCTTGCTACTCGAGACAACGCTCATGGGGCATGAACTGCTGTGGTACCTGACCATCTCAACGGGGGTGTTCGCGTTATCGCGGTCTTTTACGACGTCAACCTCGCCCTTTTTGATCAATGGTGACTGCGAGGAAACTATGATGCAGGTCTCTGCGGAGACGCACTACTTTCCCAAGGAATGGCGGGGTCAATGTCACTCGTTCGAGGTTCGGGACGCGTTTACCGTTCTGTTTCCTTACAAGGCTGTGCTTTTCGCGGAGGAGTGCGTTTCCGTCCTGCTGGCACCGTACATCCTTTGCGTGTCGCTCCCCCGACTTGCTCGCGAGATATTACTCTTCCTCCGTTCGCATTCTCTTGTTCACCCGAGTACTGGCGCTGTGTGCCGTTTTGCCGAGTTTGATTTTAAGGAGTATGGCAACGACGCCAAGATGGAGAGCTCCTTTATCAACTTCAAGCAAAACCACCCGAAGTGGGTCGGTGCACGCGAAGGAGAAGCACTCATGCAGCGTCTAGGCAAGTTGAAAGAGGAAGAGATGGAGAAGTCGATGCGGATGGGCGACACTATGACCTACAGCAGTCACATGTCGATGTCCCAACAGCTAATGCAGTCTCAGGCTATACAGAATGCAATGGGTGGGGGTCATATGAGCGGATACATGCCTCAGGACAATGAGTTCTACTGGTTGGAAAAGGTACGGCTTTGCTGTAAATCTTGATATGTGTTAAACGTTTGCTTATGTTTTCTGAGTTGTCATGGTACAGCTTCATCAGCAGGGTCGTTTGGGAGATCTAGATCTGGAAGGCATGAAAGGTAACCCTGCCGACAGTATCTCTATCTCAAGCCTTGGATCTCCATAATATGCAGCACGCTAGCAAGATCAATCAATAAGTATTCGGGTTGTTGCTGCATCTGAATAATGGAATGACGTTCATGAATCGTTGATTTTATTTCTCATGTAGATGAACAAGTTGACATAGTCATCCAGCTACGAACACTCGCAATCATCCCATTCTTAGGAGCATTGCAACAGCGTATCAAACAAGCGATATCGAACCGCGGTCGCTGGTTCTCCAGCGTGTTCAGCAGCAGCTGTGGTGGTGTCGTTCCTGGTAGGTGGCAACGACACTGAGTAGGACTTGATGCACCAATGGAAGGTGTTTTGTGTGTTCAGCAGGGCCGCGAACCGCTTCGTCAACAACGTCCTCGAACTGGTACTTTTACTCAGATCGCACGGGGGAAATCCATGAAGAAAATGTTCCTGTTAGGTTCAGCAAACGAGTTCAGATGAGCTGTAACCTTGCAAGTAAATGAGAGGTTGACTTACCGCATCTTTCCCATATACAATAATGCTCAGGGCATCACTTCCATCATCGACAGTCAAGGCGAAGGAATAAATGTAGGCGCCATCGCTTCCAGGCTTGGGCTTGCAGATCTTTTCGACGTCGGTAGGCCAAATACTACGGACTCGGGCGCAACAATGAAACTTCCGAGGAATTTGTGCAGATTTGTGAACCTCGCGGAGCGAGATCACCGGGACATTTTTCTGGATGTAGTCCGGAATCACCGTGATAACTGCAACAGACCTGTCTGCAGGGGAATTTCGGGCTTTATTGGCACGTGGACTACTACTAGTTTGGCTTGATCCGCTCGTAAGGCGAAACTGCACGTCAAGAGCACATTCGGGCATCAGAACAAGAGATGTCACCTCTCGGAAGCGCAGAACTTCTCTTCTCCCTGGAGCACTTGGAGCTCCGGGTATGGGTTCATCGATTCCAACGGCAAGATTCCGAAAGCGACACCAATGCATTAGCATGCCATCCACAAATCCCATGTCGGAAACAACGGACCAGCATGATGCCATGATGACCTCCTTTAGTAGGCCATTCGCTGGAACAGAAGCTCCGCTGTCTTGTAATGTCTGTACTAACACTTGGTCCGAATCCGCTGCATTCCCGGAGCCGTCCCAAACAATTAAACGGACGGGCTCATCACTGTCATCGATGTGCAAAATGCGCACCACAAGGTCGATAAAGTGTTCTGCAAACTGTAGGTCGGCCAAGAGCTTCGGGGGCTGTGAGCATCCCTGTGGTAGGGTAGTATCTTCGGCTAAGCTCTGTTGAGCCCACTTACTGTCAAGCGGGGATAGAACACTCTCAGTAAGGAATAGATGGACAACAAATTCTGCGGGACGTACATGAGTTTGCGAGTTCGCTGTTCGTCGGAAGGTTCAAAAGTCCACGTGTCCGAACACGTAAGTTGTTCAAGCTCACCGTTGATCTTCTCTCGAATGATAAGATACCTCGTTGCACGCAGCCTGCACATGGCATACATCGTTAGTATCTGCTGTCTATTGGGCGCCATCTCACAAATGTTCTTCCACCGTAGCTTACCAACTAACGCCCTGAATTCTGTCGTGGTACTGCTGAATTTTCACTTTGTGAAAGCGGATGATGTCACCAACGTACTACACAAAGCGAAATCACAATGGCGGAAAACAGCTAAGAACACACACGCAAAATGAGACTACGTTGTTCGCGTACCTTGATCCTAGGCATCTGAGAGATGGAAGGATAGAAGACGTTTATCTGAATCGCTTCTGCTCGTGTAGGGCAGCTCTCATCTGTCACGCTCACCGTCATCTATGAAGAATGCCCAAGATTTATCGTTAGTCCGCAGGTCGCTGCAAAATCATTACAAAACGCACGCAGAAATCACGCCCACTCGACTTCTTCGGAAGTGAAACATTCACAACGACGCCGTAAATGTCGGCGTGCCCGGGAACCAACTCGGACAGAGGGGTGTATCGATAAGCTGGAGAAGTTATTGTAGCTTGGCCAAGCGTACGCTTCCCGTGGCTAGGTTTCTGCATTTGCACAAGTCATAACGAATCGTTAATTTGCAGTGAGGAGAGCAAGAATTCTTCTACCAGAGTGTAAAACCTACCCTCTTCGGTGGCGCCTGCACTGGAAGCTGGGTCTGTATTGTGGGTGCTGTAGCATCGTACAGCTTGGTTAGTCGTATTCAACCGCTGCGAGTCGTCCGTTCACGAATTATGTGTGCGTACCCAGTTGCAGATCACGCGCAGTGACAGTTTTCGCTGGCAAATATCGAAGTTGATCCGACTGAGGTAAGCGTTGTGGCTCCTCGTACACGACTTCAATATCCATAGCGTGTGGGAAATTGAACATCCGTGGTTGTCTGTCCAGCGTCTTTTTGAGAACGCTCCTCTCCGCGACAACAAAGCAAGTTAAGCGCTCTTCCGTCTCCACTCCAGCTTCCCACTCCAGCACCACGAGTCCTCGTCCACTGATCCGAATTTTGTACTGCATTACAACAAAACGCACGAACACAAAATGTTAAAATGATTTTTATCTTAATAGTGCTATAAGGAGATCAAAACTTACATGACGTTTGAGGAACTGCATTTTGGCCGCCCACTTGTTGTAGAAGAAGACGAGACACGTCTCGAAAGTCGTGCGTACTTGGCAGCAAAAGGTTAAGGAAAATAGTAAAAGCACATTTACGCGATTTTATCCACCAAATAAACTGTTTTTGTGTGAAAAGGATATGATTCTGGACTTGGACGGCGACAAACTGCGACGCATCGGGACCGCACGGACCCACGCCAACGCCAAACGTGCCCAGCTCTCCACCTGAAGAGACAGATGGCGCGCTTCCAGACTCTGTACGCAGCGATTGCAATGGGTACGCGCGGTTTACGGTGCCATTCACGACTCGCTCGCCTCCTACGAGCTCCATTACCTACGTTTTGAAAGCAAAAACAAACTTTTTTGGCGCCAAGTAGTAAACCGGTATTGACACGGTATTGGAGCGGTTTTTTGCTGCAGTTTTTGAGAACTGCACCACAGCTTTAAGAGCTCAGAGACTCATGGACATGTAGTGTTGAGTCTACAGACGTTTGGGGTACGTTATGGCACTGGTGTCTGAGCTCGTGAATGATCGGCGTGCATGTATGAGTGGGGAAGTCCTTGTATAAAGGTTCTCCACCGTGCATTCCGAAAATCCGAGCATGGTCGATTACGGCATTTGGTGCAGGACACTTGAGCGCGTCCATTTGATTTATTTCGCATAGATTGGGCTAATGTGACAGGAAGGCGATCGTGAGCTGGTCTGGGTCACCGGCCTGGGCCTTTGCATTAAAACCGGCAGGACAAGTTGCTCACAGCCTCGGGCAGACCCGTCGATGCAATGGTCGTGATACCAAACGAGCCTTGAGATGGAGCACTCCGTGTTGTCCACTCTTGCTACTTCAACGTGGTACAGCGGTGATCCAGCTAACAGGATTACCGATTGTATTTACTTTCGCTGTTAACTGCGGCACCATTGCTGCTTGGTGTCGAAGGCCCCATCTACTGTATCGAAAGAGCTCGACTGGCGCCATGCCGCCCCGCACAGCCATGAACTGAAGTCGCAATTGCTTGGGATCCCCCTACTCAGGCTCGAATGAATAATCATGATCGAGTGTCGAATTGCTGGAGTAATCTAGGCATTAATTTCTGAGCCAGGCAGCTCTTTGTGATCATAAATCAACTCGGCAACGTCGTTCGTGTTGAAGTTGACCTGCTATCGCGTTACATGTACACTTGGCGTAATCGCATCCTCATGATCGGCTACGTACGGATACATGTACACTGGAAATGGTCTTGGAGACCGGTGGGGTACCATCGATTCAATGGCATCGACTGCGTTGCAGGCCAAGAGCCAGCAGAAGACGAGATAAGCAAGCGACCTTGCTTGGCTTTGAAGTCTGCAACCCAATCAATCAAGATAGAGGCGCGATGTGTGCCAGGGTCTTCAAGTGATCCTCTCGGTTGCTCTCTGCTACTCCAGACCTCAGTTCCCATTTGGACGAGCAACGCTCAAGTCAATCTTCTATCGCTGACGTCTATCGCTCATCAAACCATGGCGCCTCATCCCGACGACGTCTACAACGAAGTCACCACACCCAAGGCCGACATCACCTTCGACGACGCCAACAAGGCCGCGGCGCTCAAGATCAAGCCCAATCGCATCCTGTACACGAGCGTTCTTGTCGCTCTGCTGCAGCCCTTCCAGAGCGGATGGTCCACCTCGCAGCTCAACTTGACCGACTACAACAATACGCACGAGTGCAATGCTCGCCCTGTTGCTCCGGGCACGTGCACACTGTTCAGCGGCCACTCCAAGCTCGAGTGGACTTTCGCCGTGAACGCGTGGATCTTCGGCGCCATGGTCGGCAGTCTGTTGTGCGGCCACTTCAGCGATATGATGGGCCGTAAGAAGTTGCTCTTTTTCAACTGTTTCTTCATGATCGGCGGCGCCGTGATCCAGGCGGCTGTCTCCAACGTGTGGCCGTTTGCCGTTGGCCGCGCAGTCGCCGGTATCTCCTCGGGTGTCGCCACGGGCACTATCGGTGCGTACGTGAATGAATTGTCTCCGCCGCACCTGCGTAGTCACCTGGGTCTCGGCCTGCAGATCTCCACGACCATCGGCATCTTGATGCCAGCTATCTGTTTCTTCTTCGCCGATAGCGGCGATGGATGGCGTTACCTGGCCGGTTTCCCGATTGTGCTGGCCGCCCTCTTCATGGCACTGTCGCCTTCACTATCCGTCGAAAGCCCTGCGTGGCTGCTCATGAAGAACCGTCGCGAGGAAGCTAGACAAGTTATCACCCGTTTGTACGGCGAGGAGCACGTGGAAACGGCGCTGGGGTGGCTTGAGCCAAAGAAGCAACTCGGCGAGGCCGAGGAGGGCTACACCGAGCAACAGACTGAGTCCGTGCTGTCGCCCAAGTACCGCATGCAGTTCCTTGGCGGCCTTCTGCTGTCTTGCACGCAACAGCTCTCGGGCATTAACGCCGTGTTTTACTACTCTGGCCGTATTTTCTCCGACGCCGGTATCTCGGATTCGCGCGTGGGCACGTTGATCATTGACTTCATCAACATTTGGCCGGCCTTCTTCACAGGTATTATGGCCACGCGCTTCGGTAACCGCAACATGATCCTCTGGGGCATTGCGGGTATGATCGTCATGTCCATCGGTATGACTGTCGCCTTCCTCGTGGACGTCTCCGCCCTCTCCATCGTCTTCACGGCGTTGTACGTCATCGTATTCGGAGTCACCCTCGGTCCTCTTGTGTGGGTCATGACTGCCGATATCTTCCCAGACTCGATCCGTGCCAGCGCTTCGTCCATTTGCATCGGTGCCAATTGGCTGTGTAACCTCATTGTTGGCGTGGGGTACCCGTACCTGGCGGACGCCTCGAACGACTGGAGCTACACCCCCTTCACGGGCTTGCTCATCATCTTCTTTGTGCTCTCCCTCAAGTTGGTGCCGGAGACGTCGGGCAAGACTGGCGAGGAAATCCAAGCCGAGTACGAAGAGCGCCGTCGTCGCTAAAAGTATCTTTGCACGAAAGTTACGTTGGGGTTGCATGGTAACTTACGTTGCATGTTTCTTTTTGAATCGACTTTATGTTTGTTTTTACGACGGATGTTTCTTTTCGAATCGATTGTTATGTTTTTACTACAGATGTTCCTCTTGAATCGACTTTATGATTGTTTTAACTACGGATTCTTACTACGGGAGCTGCAAATATGGCGCGAAGAGTTCCATCATGTGCTTCAGCTCGCGCTCCTGACTGGGGTCCGATAGAATTTGTAGCAAATACGAGGAACCAGAGAGCTGTCTGACAACTTGTGTAGCTGTGGCGACGTGATGCATCTTTTGCGTTGTCTGACAATGGCGAACGTACGCGAGCAAAAGGTGAAGTACTTGCAGCAAGCAACGGAAACCAGCAGCAGCGATCTCTCCCTTTGGAAGAGCGACGAAGAGTGTTAAGAGGTTGTCTTGCAGTCCATTAAACCTTTCCACAAGATAACGCGAGAGCACAGCGACCTCTTCACAAGTCGTAGCCGTGTGCTGGTCAACTGCGACAAGGACTGTACGCTTGGCTTCATCCGAAAAAGCTTTAAGCGCTATGTTCACCAACAGTTGAATAGCACCTTCAACGTAGGGAGTGTACCCGTGTCTGTTAATTTCTTCGAGCACCAGCGATAAGCTACGAGCTTGGAGACTTGAGAACGGGTCAAAGTAGTTGGATACTGCAGCACGAACCTTCTCAAGGAAGACGGCACGAATTTGGTACAGGATCGGACCATCGACATTTCCAGCACGTAGATCAGATTGGTGGAGATGCTGATGAATGGCTCGGAACCAACTAAAGTCGTCAAGTGACCAAGACACTCCGACCTCTTTCTTCATGTCTGCCACACCGAGTGGATCCCAATCAACCAGCTCTGCTTCCACGTAGGGGGCAAACAATTTCTCTTGCGCCAACTCACAGTACACATTCTTATATACTTCTGGAAATTTCGTTTTCCACTCCTGAAAGCGTCCGTACACTCGCTCGAGCGAGTTAATTTCATCAATCGCGTCAGCGAACATATAGTCGTACTCTGCTGGTTCCCGACCCGAGGATACGTACGGCTCGGTAAAACGCAGTTGAAAATTGTGTTGCCGCGTGCCATGCTGCGGTTCATTTCCATTCGGCACAACAGAAGCAGCTCCATTTGAGTACAGCTTCAAATTATGCAGGCCAATAACGTCGGCCTGCTGCAGTTTACCGGAATCAAGAAAGAGCTTTACCTCCTGTGTCACGGCCTGTAGCTCTTCCTGGCGCTTCCTTGCAGTCTGTTGTGCGCGCTGCTCCACTACTTTCCGCTCCCTTGCCTCAATCACTGGTACTTTTTCGCGCAGACAAAAGCTGAGACCCTTTACAAAATCTTCCACGTCTTGGAAATACTCAAACTCCTCACTACTAACGAGTAGCTCTTCTTTCTGCTGCTTCAGCGTTGTTTCAATTAGCGCCGTCTCGGCTTCGAGTCGAGCTAGTTCACGCGATGCACGGTCGTCTTCGAACGAAGTTGACTCCAAGCTTTTCTCTAATTTTCCTAGCACACTTGCCAGCGTAACACACGACACTTTCTTCCGAGTCGGGTAGGTAGGCAACCCATCCCGCGAACGACTTCCACCGGTCTCCGATGATGTGGGCATGCGATGGCCTCCTCTTCGCATCAGCTCTTCCTCCCACCTTCGATTGTTCTCCGTGTCTTCATCCTCATCTCCTAACACTTCATCCACAACTTCCGTGGTTTTCGAAATATCTAGACCATCCGAATGCACACCAAACGTCACGCGGTTTTTCGAGCGTCGGGACTTCTTCGCTCCTTCCAATGAGATAAATTCCTCCTCTTGTTCTTCCTGCACCACCTTGCTCTGAACCTCTAGATCATTATTCTCTTCCACCTCCAGCACTTCGTCCATCTCTACATCCTCCGACGCCTGTTCCCTATTACTGGACAACAGCACGCTCTGTTCACTGCGTAGTGTCGCCAGCTTCTCAGCCGAGTATTGACCATCACTCTCCTCCATTTCCACATCCACCACCGTCGCAGCCACGAGATTGGGCCGCATTTTCCTCTTCTTGTCTCTGTTGCTCTTCTCCCCGTCGTCAAAACTAAGCAGCCCCGTCTCCACCGAAGCCATGACCACGTGTGCAGCTTCTCCACTCACTCTAGCACTTTTGCTCTTGGAACTGAACGTCAGGGAGCTCTTCAGACCACGAGAGCGACTGCGACGTAGCTCCTCCAGCACTTGCAGGTCGTTCTCGGCTTCTACAGCATCATTGGACGCCGGAATTTCAAAGGAGGACGAAGCGGACACATCTGCAGACACGCTTACAGCTTCACTCTCCTCCTCTGCGTCCACCTCGCGCCGCTTGCGACCCTGAACCTTCTTCTTCTTGCTGCGGAACATGGCTCCCAATGGATCAAACGCGGGATGAATCGAAGTCGATATAGCTACATCGGATCGACTTCAACAGGGTTATTTCCCTCTGTAAACCAATACTTTCCACCTATATCATCTTCCTTCGTCCCGCCTTCTGCGATCTATCACACGGAGTTCAATGGACTCACTCAAGAGCATGTTCTTCTCCAGCGAAGGCGCGTCCCGGCCCAAGGCACGTGCCTCTCTCCTGCCTCTTCTCCTTGTTTATCATGCTCTCTAACTGTGTGTTGCGCTGCTGCTGCTCTTGTAGGCTGTCAAGTGGCTGGGTATGGGCAAACACGCCACCGGCAAGAGCGACCAAATGTTCATCAGCGCTGAAGCCTCCACGCACGTGCTACAGCCGCTTGGGGACACGCCCATCAACCTCATCTCCATCTTCGGCGCTGCTCGACAGGGAAAAAGCTTCCTGATGAACCTGCTGGCCGATCAACAGGATTTATTCAAGATCTCCAACCTACGAGAGCCTTGCACGCAGGGCGTGGACCTGTCAGGCCATTTCGTGCCGCTCAGCAGGTTCAGCAGCTTCAACGGGTGTCCACCCATCACCCCTAAGGCTAGCAAGAACATGCACGTGGGCTTCGTGGATGCCGAAGGCCAGGGAGACCGAGACATCACGTACGACTCGAGACTCGTGTCCCCCGTGCTGCTGTCCTCCAAGGTCGTGATCTTCAACTGGAAGGACAGTCTCCAAGCCGACAGGATGCTAAATTTGCTGGCCGTATTGGCTCGTGCGGCGCAGGGTATTGAGCTGCCTGACGGAGCCAATACGAAAGTGTTCGGACACTTGCATCTGTACGTGGAGTGGTTGAGCCGTGTTTTTGAGTTGGTGACTTATTGGTTGCTTTTTGGATGAATGCAGGGTGTTCCGAGACTGGAGTTTCGTGGACTCGACGCCGGAGGAAGTGTATCGTGATTTGTTCCAGAAAGAAAAAGGTCGTAGCGACGAGGTGAACGTGCGTAATTTGGCTCGTGTGAACCTGGTAGAGGCGTTCGAGTCGATCAACATTTGGTTGTTCCCTGCGCCAGTTGCCAACACGGCGAATTTGCGAGACAAGATCCGATTTGACCAACTGCAGAAGCCATTCCAAGATAAATTGCGGGAGCTGCGGAAGTGTCTCTCAAGCCAGCTGCAACGACCAATGAAGTTTTACCAACGCCCGCTGACGGCCAAGTACCTTGCGCAGATCATGCCGGCGCTAGTTGATACGCTCAACAGCGACCAGATAATCATGCCAGAATCGATTTACTCGTCGATGGTCCGTGCAGAAGCTCAAGCAGCGAAGGAAAGTTGTGAGAAGGATATTTCGGCGTACTGTGAAGCTGCTGGGCTCGAGGAAATGGTGTCAAGCGATGAGTTTGAAAAGATGCTGCACAAGGACGTCGAGATGATTATTCAGGAGGCGTACGAAAAAATGGGCAGTTTCCCTGCAACCGTACGCAAAGAGATTCAGACATCGCTGCGAGCTTTTGCCGAGAAGGAGATCACGATTGCTCTTCATGCAAACAGCGAGAAGATTGCAGCACACCTCTCCAAGAAAGTTGATGCTGCATTTCAAACGCTGAAGACGGAATGCGTACTGATCGAGCAAACGAAGCTTCCGATGCAAGGTGCGCTGTTGCGTCAGGCATGCACGAACTTACTCAATCGGGAGCTAGCAAGGATCGAGAAACTTCCGATGGGCTTGCAGGGCAAGCGAGGTGTTGAAATTGAATGTGGTCGTATTCGTCAGAATGCTAGCCTGCTGTTTGACAAACTGGAGGTAGCTAATGACAAGGCTATTCATCACGCGACGGCAGCACTGAACGACATGGTACGCGCAGCCAAGGCTCGGATGAGCTCGGAGCTGCACGACAACCTTGACAAGCGATTCGCTGAGAAGCGCCCCGTAACGGTGACAAAGCTGCAAAGTGAGGTGGAAATCCTTTTTACGAGGGTAATGAAAGAAGTAACGCAGAAAACTGGAGGTGTCAATGAGTACGGAACATCGGACTTCCGTGCAGATCTCGAGCACCATAAGGCGCAGTTGGCTGATGAGATGAACCGACGTTACATGATTGAAATGCGCCAAATCTTGAACGAGGTCAGCTATGGTGCTCGTGAGGACTTAGGAAAGCAAGTGATGTACCGTCTCGATGGGAAGCTGCCAATGCTGGAGGAGGAAATTAAGGCCGCGATTGACAGTGCTGTATCTCACGTCAAGGGAACCATGGCTGACAAGCTTCAGGGGTGGACGATTCTCAAGAGTGACCTTGAAGCGAAGGGCATGGAACTGGAGAAACTTGGGGATAATGTAAGTTGATATATATTTATGATGATATCAGCTAGCATTGTAGCTGGTGTACTGATGGATTTCTTTTGTGATTGGTTTCCACAGTACGCAGATAAATACTTGCACCGCAATCAGCAACTTGAGAAGGACGCAGGAGTGCAAAAAGAAACTGAACAGTACGAGAAATTGCGCGTCGAAGTGACAAAGGCATTCGAGGTCAAGCTCAAGGAGATTGGTTTCCCCACCACCAATGACGAAATCGACTCGGTTTTCCGTCATGTGCTGCAGAATCTTGCTGCTAAGTTTTTGTCGAGTATAGTGGACAGTAAGACCACTAGCTTCAGTGCGAAGGGCCTGCGCGAGATTCTTACAAGCGATTGCAGACCAGCCGTGGACAACCAAAAGATGCTAAATAGGTAAGCACGATGGCCTCTGGTTATATTTTCACTCATTCTGATTTTCTTCCACACTCGCTTGCCGTATCCTGTGAAAAATGTGTTCAGATTGGCTATTGAGAAGAAGGAGGCGTTGGATCTGGCAGAAAAGGAGAGGCGCATGCGCGAGCGTGAACGCGTGGCAGCCGAAGAGAAGGAAGCAGAGATCAACCGTTTAAAGAGTGATCACACGAAGTGGCTCGGCGAAAAGGATAACGAGTCCAAGCTTCTTCGTGATAAGCTGCAAGAAGAAGAACGTAAAGCTCGTGAGCTTGAGCAGCGCGTTGAAGAGATGAAACTGCAGTCGGCCCGTTTGGAAAGGCAGAAACGCGAGGAGCAGCTGAAGTCTATTGAGCAGTCACAGCGAGAGACGAAGGCAAAGGAGGAGGAATCGGCGCGGCTGAAACAGGAACTAGAGGAAATGAGACGCAAGGCTGCCAATGTAGAAAGTCAAAAAGCGCAGCTTGAGTTAAAGGTGCTGTCCGAGGCAAAGAAGAGGGATGAAGCTGAAGAGCTGAAGCGGCAGCTGGAGGAGATGAAGTACATGATTGCTCAGAAGGAGCAAGAACGCGCTGGGATGGAGTTGCAAGTTCAGCAAGAACAAGCCTCTCGAGAGCAAGCGGAGCTCGCTGCACAACAAGCTGCAAACGCTGCTGAAGTAGCGGCCCGTGCCGCCATCGAAGCCAGTCGACGCCAGCCAGCACCGGCGCCGGCACCAGTGAAGACGGATGAAATCGGACGTAAGAGACCTCTAGCAAGAAGTGGGTCGGGCGACGTGGAGATGGAGGATGTATCTCACTCACGACCGCGCACACCCACCCGTGCAGCTGGTGAGTGGCTTACGTCTTGGGCATCAGAAGTCTAATATTTTGCTGATTGTGTTTGTGTACGCTTTCTTGATGTGCAGCAACCAAGCCTTCCCCAGCGAAAAGGGCTCGTGGGCCCACCAAGACGAGGACGGGAGGCAAGCAAAAAATGTCGTTGGCAGAGGCGCGCAAGGCCGCTCAGGAAGAGGTGGAGAAGCGGATTCAGGAGCGTGCCAAGTTGCTGGCGTCCAAGAAGAAGAAATAAAGGGTAACTTCAGCCGGCTCGGACAACAACCCAGCTTTGAACATGATCGGTTTTACAAGACGGCGTGTATCTTCCTGTTCTCTGCAGTAAAGTGTCGTTTGCCTAACCATTTTTGCTCGAAGGGCGCGTTCTGAGGGGTCATCAACGAGTGGATCGACTCCAAGCCAGATGCGGGCCAACAGTGAGCAGAGTAATGAAGTCGATGCGTTGAAGCGCGAGCTGGAGAAGGCGAACGAAACGATTGCTCAGCTCAAGGAGCGGCTCACCAGCGTAACGCATCAGCTTCAGCGTGAACGTGTCGCTCGAGAACATGCCGAGTTTGCAGCACAACAAGCTGCAAATGCGGCAGAACTTGCTGCTCGTGCGGCAGTTGAAGCGGCTCACCATCAACCATCTTCCGTTGATGCAGACGAGATGAAGTACATCGCCCAGAGAGACCAAGAGCGGATCAGCATGGAGATCATGATCCAGCAAGAGCAAGCTGCGCGAAAAGAGGCTGAACTCGCAGCTCAAGAAGCGGCGCAAGCAGAGGATTTCGACATGGAAGACGTATCCGATTTGGCTTCTCACTCACCCAAACACGATGGTACTCCTGCTGTAAATGGTAAGCACTCTGCATTGTGCTGTGTTGTGTTTGTTGCTGATCCTGCTTGTCCTTCACATGACTTTGAAGCCCAACGCAAGAAAATTCCGGCTCCTAACAAACTGCCAACGCCCCAACAGCTTCGCAAGGAAAACACAACGGAAGCCAACGCAAAAGGCTCGAAGCCAAGAATGTCGTTGGCAGAAGCGCGCAAGGCCGCTCAAGAAGAATTGGAAAAGCGTATCCAACAACGAGCCCTTGCACTCTCGTCAAAGAAGTAACAGCGCAAACAACTACAGTAGTATTTCTCGTCTTTGGTGGCACGTTTGGAACCGAGTACGTTGAACACAGCTTATAATCCATGCAACAATGACCGAGCGAGTGCTCGATGACACTCACTCGCCGCTTCCATTAGAAATTTACTGGTATGTTGAGCAGGACAGAACCCCTGCCTGTCACTCTCTTCTTCTCTCCGTGAAACACAGCGAAGAGAATTCTCTAAATGCATCGGAGGAAGGAAGCGAGCAAAGGAAGGAGATTACAAGTCCGGCACGCCGTCGATCTCCGTGTAGCCGTTCTTCTTGGCGATGCGCTCGTTGATGTCGATGGAGCACAAGCTCGAAGAGCTGCCCCACTTTTCGCGGGTCGCAGCGCTCTTCTCTGGGTAGTCGCGAGCGAGGCACGAGAAGATAAGTGCGAACAGGAGCGAGAGCGGGAAGACGACGAAGCCGCCAATGCCCCACATGACACGCGCACCGTAGTGCTCGTACACGTATCCGCCCATGAGCGTCGAGCAGGCAGCACCCATACCCTTCTGCACAGCCGTCAGTAGACCGATCATCGTGCCTTCCGTTCCCTCGGGAGATGACTGGAAGACGTAGTTGGTGAAGGCAGCCCACAGCAGCCCGAACGTCATGCCGTGCAGCGCCTCGAACGGCAGCCACACCCACGGGTTGTGCGCGTACGTGTAGACGATCATTCGAACGCCGTAAGCCACGATGCTGAAGATGATGCAACGTGGCGTGCCGAAGCGCTCGAAGATCTTGTTGGAGAAGAAGAAGAGCGGCAGCTCCGAGATGGTCTCGGTGGCGATGATGACGCCCACGAGTCTCGCGTCGTTGCCCGACAGGTTGAAGTAGTAGAGGAAGAGGAAGTTGTCAATGAGGCCGCCTAGAATGCCGGCGAGCAGCACCACAATGTACAGCACGAGCACGTCCGGCTGGTCCCAGATGACAGCGAGCGACTGCAGGTAGTCGGTCTTGGGGCCTTCCTCGTCGGGCTGGTACGCCGGGATGAAGCGGAGCAGGATGAAGAGCGAGATGACGGAGAGGCCGAGCACCATGTTGAAGCACCAGGCGATGCCGATGGCAGCGGCCATGACACCGGCGAAGTAGCCTCCGATACCGTAGCCCACGGCGCCGTAGAGCCGCTGCTTGCCATAGACGCCGCCAATGTGCACGAGCATGGTCATGGCCGTCTGGTCCAGCAGCGACCACGTGGGCTGCGTCTGGAAGTTGGCCACGAAGAGCATGATGCACATGACGTTGAAGCTCGAGACGAAGCGCAGCGAGAACATGAAGAGCGCGGCGGACACGAGGCAGAAGACGTGCACGAGCTTCTGGTTCTTGAGCACGTCGGCCACGCCACCCCAGATGGGAGGCGCGATGATGGCGCACACACAAGGGAGCGTGAGCAGGATGCCGATCTGCATCTTGTCAAAGTGCTCCGTGTTGTCAAAGTAGATCTGCATAGGAAGACAAAAGGGGGTGAGTACGACGAGACTAGAGGACACACGAAGAGCGACGGCGTACGGGCAGGTAGGTCTGCGTGGAGAAAGCGCAGTAGTGGATGGCGAAGAAGAGCTTGAGCGGCACGAGCCGCTTGCTCTCGCCGCCATCGATGGTGAACTCGATGAGGCGCAGGAGGGCGGACATGGCGGCGGACGACTGCGAGCTTGCGGGGCGAATTCCGATGTGGCTCAGGCGGGCGGCGGCGGACGCAAGATCCGAGTGGGCGCTTGCTTGGGGGATTTCGAAGAGTGAGCGGCTTCTGCGAACGGGCACGCGGCGTCTATGCTGCTTGGGTGGCTGACGCACGATGGACTCGAACGCCGAGCTTACTGTCTGCACGCAATGATTTCTGCGCGGCTGAGAGGGGAGACGTGCACTACAGAACTACAAGAGATGACAAGCGGAGGAGGGACTCCAGTCTGCATGCGGGTGTGCGGTCGAGGCAAGACACAAACACCGATGCAAGCGCGTGGACGGCGACCATTATTGGGCATGGCGTCCGTCTGCGATCCACTTGGCGTTTGTATGCTGCGATCTTGAAGTGGTCCATGAGGTGAAAGTGCACGAAAAAGGACGAGCCACCTCGTGCAACTGGTAGAAGAATTCAAGCTTTTGCCACCTTACGCAGCTTTTACTGATAAGAATATGCTTCAAGTGGCACTGAGTGAGAACAACTCACTATTGCTCTGATCGTCAGCTATTCACTTGCTTGTTCGATCCATCGATCCATTCCACGAAAGTTGGCTCCTGGCTGGAGCCTCGGAGACTTTCACGCGTCTTACAGGAGCTACAACTCCTCAGCGATACGTTAGATTGGCAGGACACAGGACAGGAAGAATCACCTCGGGCAGACGCAACGAAAGGATTAGCTCGACTTCAATGTTCTGCAGCCCAGAGCGAAACGCTCTTAAGGGCACCTCACTTACCAACACAGATCGCCTCAAATAGCCGCTCGTGAGGTGGACTGCCACATAGACACGTTGGAGACTGTGGAACATTAGCTGACGACCGCTCACGGACATTGCTAACTAAATACCTCTGATGTCGAATACGTTTCTTTGAAAAAGAGCCTTTGAAGTGTACTACGAGAAACAATGGCACTGTCATAGTGAATACTTGGTGCCGAGAAGGAAACCGCAAACAGAGCGGTATTCACTGGTATCTTTGCGTAGACGAGCCACAACTACTTCAACCTGAAACGGCTTGTAACGGACTTTGTTGCCTTGACTCAGGTGGCTCTCGACCACACGCTGAGCGCAAATAGAGACGCAGGCAAGACTCATTCGCAACCTGACCCCGAGCTCCAGATGTGGCTGGTGTGCGGCGTCGAGCTGAACGCCCAACGCGGCGAAGTTTTCATCGATCCGTCTCGATCTGCTGCCACGAAATGACAAGAAGAGCAAATGCCTACAGTGCACGAGAGTGCTGTCAACATCAAGAGAACGCTATATTGCTTACGAGAAATCAGTGAGCTCTAGCACTGAGCGGTGACGTCTTTGGTTCCGTAGTCCGTCGACGTAGCGAGCAGCGAGCTCTCGTCCGACGTGATGCTGCCGGACTCCTCCTCGCTGGACTTGGGGCTCTGCGCGGAGTAGTCCCGTGCGAAGTAGGAGAACCCAGCCGTGGCCAACAGCGCGAGGGGGAAGATGACGAAGCCGGCGATGCCCCACATCGCGCGGCCGCCCAGCGCGCCGTAGATCCATCCGCCAACGAGCGTGCTCAAGCCGCCGCCGATGCCGCGCTGAACAGAGAAGAGCACGCCGATCATCGTGCCTTCCGTGCCCTTGGGGGCCGCTCCATAGATGTAGTTGGTGAACGCGGCCAACAGCAAGCCGTACGTCAAGCCGTGCAGCGTCTCGATCGGTAACACCATCCATGGGTGCTGCACAAACGCATACGTGGCCATGCGAATGCCGTACGCAACCAGACTGGCGAAGATGCACTTGGGCGTCCCAAAGCGCTCAATGATCTTGTTGGCTTGAAAGAAGAACGGCAGCTCCGAGATGGTCTCGACAGCAATGACCACCCCGACGATGTGCGGGTTGTTGCCCGACATGTTGAAAAGATACAAGAAGAGGAGATTGTCGATGAGTCCGCCCATGATGCCGGCGAGGATCACGATCACGAAGAGGAGAAGTACGTCGTGCTGGCGCAGAATGGCCTTGAGACTCTTGAGCAGCTCCCCCTTTTCGTGGTGCTCGGCCTCGTGCTGGAAGTTCGGGACGTACGTCAGCAGCAGGAACAGCGAGACGCTGGACAGAATGAGCACCATGTTGAAGCACCAGACGATACCCAGCGAAGACGCGACCACACTGGCGAAGTAGCCACCCGCGCCGTAGCCTGCCGCGCCGTACAGACGCTGCTTGCCGTAGTCTCCACCCGTGCGCTCCAGCCACGCCATCGCCGCGTGGTCGAGCAGTGAGAACGACGGCTGCGTCTGGAAGTTGGCGACGAACACCATTGCACACATGACCGTAAACGACGTGACGTACTGGATGCAGAAGAACAGGACTGCGGCCGACACCAGGCACACCGTATGCGTGAGCTTCTGGTTGTGAATTCCATCGGCAATCGCGCCCCAGATTGGAGTGCTGATGATAGCGCAGATACACGGGATGGATAGCAGCACGCCGATCTGCGCCTTGGAGAAGTTGGCCGTCGTGTCGAAGTAAATCTGCGCGACAAACACCATCGTCCGTTAGCAAGATCTACAACAAACTGGCATTGGTAAGCTCAGGAACGCACGGGTAGGTATGTCTGCATGGAGAACGCAAAGTAGTGGATCACATAGAGCAGCTTAAGCGGAATGAGCTCCTTGGCCTCTCCACCGTCAAAGATAAAGCCCAGACGGAATCCCATTGCACGGATTATTGAGTCGGTGGTCTGCGTCCACGGGGTATGCGCACTACGTCGACAAGTGAGGAATGAACGAACGGTTTGCGTCAATTGAGACCTGCTGCAGCTGGATTTGTATCATTCTCCGGTCCTCATCGGCCGGACTAAAATCTTTAAACTATTCACTGGTAATGATGAGGTCTCCACGCAGCAATGTCAACTTCTTGGACAACTTGCAACTAGCACACTCTCTGCACGATGCAACCACGCATTATTGTTGAAGCTGGCGCAAAAACTGCCCGTTACTTGGATTTTCACCCCTCCTCCCGACCAACATCATAAACACGTTTTGCCCCAAAAAGGAAGCAAAAGTCATGAACAGATGCGATCACTAGGTCTCCAGGTCAAGTACACTTGGTCGGGTGGAGGTGGGGACTTGAAAATGGCTTCTGTTCCCGCTRRRCGCAGGAGAATGGTGGCGCCAATATGAGCGTGKTTGAACGCAAGTTGATCTTATATTTGAGTGGCGGTGGATTTCCCGTTGGAAACAAGGACAACCTGTTMTTTGCTCTCACTCACGRAACGGTCTCGCGGCGAYGTCAAGTCATGCRCGCCGAGTGGAATGCCAAACGGAAGCGCAACGCGTCATGARCKTGGTTTTCAGTGGTCTGCTTGATATTCTAACAACCAAAGCCAATCAGAACGACTTTGCTGAAGTATGTTGTGGACCAACGAGAAAGTTCGGCGCTGGTTGTTCAAACTTTCAAGTTGAGTAAGACGCACGTACAGCGATTGAAACAAGCGAAGCCACAAAGTTCGTCTTAGCCTCGCGTTGCAAGTACCGTTTTGCTGTTCGGTAGGTGGAGGTGCGGAAGTGGTGATGTCGAGACGCCGCACGAACCCCTCACGCATACGTGAAAGAAGCAAAAGCTTGCGGTTTGATGAGGGTAATGTCGACTCCTGCCCGCTTTTGGGCGAAGAGGATGAAGCGAGCAGCCCCACCCAGAACCAACAGATTCGCAGCGTACGGCCTATCGACAATGACGTACTGGATACTAAGAAGAGCTTCGTCCAGCGCTTTCGTAGCCGCCGAAATCGGTTCATCCAGCGAGCACTGGTGGTTCTCCACCTTGCTGAGCTGTCAAGAGACCAAACTTTCAACCAAGCGCAGATAAACAACCGCACGGTGATCGAGCACCTCGTAGCGATCCGCAATGGCCTCTTCGCTCACTCACAGAGCATTGTTAGTAAGTGCTGGAACTTGAGAAACAGTGCGTTCGTCGATGCTAACTGCGATGCACTTTTGGGGTACTATAGACTTGTCGATGGCTGTTTGCTGCTTCAACGGCAACTCAGCCCAAATCCACCAAGTCGTACAGACCAGCGTCGTTGTGGAAGGGCACAAGATCCGTGAGTGCTCGCTCGTTTTCGCGGTAAGAGTTTGTCTTCGACTGCACATCAGTTGTGTTTTGGTATCTGATGCCACGCACATTCAGGGTCAAGTAGAGAATTCCGTGCTGACAAAGATCGATCGACGTATCGATGATCTTGAGCGTATCGATACTCTCATCGAGGAGCGCACGAAGATTGTGCTTGAGCTCGAGTATGCGAAACGAGTGGTGAGTTCATCGTGAATGAGGGGGTACTTGCAACGTACTGGTAGTCTCAGTGGAACGATGTTTTTCATGGTTTTCATAGCTGTCTGTCGAGAAGCAAAAAGGAAATGTCAACCACGTTGCACAGCGTGAGCATCAGGTACGTCTACAAAGCAGATTAGATCTCGACAGAACATTCGTAGTCATAGCTTCACTTTCTGCTCTGCTGCTGTAGCTCCAAGCTGCTCAACAGGAGTGCGAACAAGCAACGCGCTTTATCACAGAGCAGCTAAAATTTTCACGCTCGAAGCCGAGCCTTGATCCCGGTGAAGTCCTGCAAGAGGTAAATTTGTGCCAACGTCGCCAGCGCGGAGCTTAGTAGCTAAACCTGACTCTATGTTGTGACTGGTGAAGTATGCTCAGCTGACTGCGCAGTTTTTTAAGCGTGGTGCTGGTTTCTTGGACTCGGTCACCACGCCCCACAATTGATATTGAAGCCACACCTCCTACCGAAGTGGAGAGACAAGAAGCAGCATGAGCTGACGAAAAGTGCCTGAATTACCGACTTCCTTGTACTTGTACCGGCATTGTCCTGGTCTGCTTGCTCGTCTTGTTTCAGCTGGTGAGGTTGCGCCTTAAAATGATTGATGCCCTGCGTCATCGACACTCTCTCGACTAGAGGGTATTATCAACACCCACCTGCGCTAGCTGATGTCTGCTTCGCCAGCTTGCGATTGCTCCTTTCTAGTCGAAACCAGAGAGAGAGAGCAGAGGGGGCCGCCGTTTGTCATACCACGCGGTTCTGTTGAAGTTGTATCAAGTAGGAGATCGTCACTAGGACACATCGACGACACCTCTGAGCTGAAGTCTAACAGCGCCGTGTAGAGGCCATCGACCTTCGAGAAAGGGTTTGGTCGCAAGGCTTTCGTCGCCCTTGCTTTGCCTTCGTTCGTGGCGGGCAAGTTTGAAGTGCAACGCGTCGATAGCGGCCATCGACGCGACGAACAAGTGTATGTAGAATACCGCTTTCCCGGCCTGAGACCGTACGACAAGGCAGCACCGCTCCAGTATCGACAATGAGCAAACCCACACAGTACTTGCTCGTCAACGGACATCTCCATGATTTGGACGTCGGCGCTTGCGTAAGTTTCGCCGCAACCGCGCTCCAAGAGTCTAGAAGTTGAGCCCGATGCGGTCGTTGCCAGCTTGATCAGCTCGGTGCTCCCGATCGCAGCATGGGTACAAGTGTACATGTACATGCACCGTAGCAGGACAACTGAGTTCCGAGCATGTTTCCCACGGAGATTTGCAGAGGAGCGAGTCGCCTTCAGCGCCAGGACGCCGAAGTGAACTCGGAGCGCAGAGCGCCGGCATTTTGTGACCCCAAGGGCAGAGCTCGAGGGGCGGCGCCAATCAAGGCCGAGTCTACAGCACGGCATCACGTGTCCAACGGGCATCCACTTGGTCGCTGATGCGATCGCGAGGGCCCCGCGGAACAGCCGTCGTCGTCGTGTACAGTACTTGACTGCAATCCACCGCATACACAGAAATACTGTGTAGCACAGTCCAATAATGCTGCAGCGCTCCTTGTCAAACGTAGGTGAGCCGGTCCTCTCGGACAAGCTCCACACAGTTCAGCGCTATCCTCGTCCTGCGTGGCACTTGATTTCCTTAGCTCTTCGAGCGCCATTCTGGTGCCAATCGGCTTCTTATCGCCAGCCCAGCTGGTGAACCCGTCCGCGTGCTTCGCCGACTCATCCCTTCCCCGCCAGCAGCATCACAGGGAAGAAGAAGAGGGGCTTCAAATCCACGCTCAGTCTCCAATATTCGCTTGGTCACACTGTGCGTTCCCCACCGGCTGCTGCGCTTCGATCAGGCAGCTCGAATAAATCCGAGCTCAGCTCAGAGCACGACGACGGCCACCTGCTGCTGCAGTCACTTGCCATCTTGGTGTAGGCACGCAGCGACAGAATCAAGGTCAACAACAGTTGGCAAAGGGAGAGAACCACGCCAGAGCACTCCGCCGCGGCGAGCTGATCCTTCTCTACGTACGTCGGCTGTCCGACACAAAAAAGTTTGAGAGAGAGAGCAGCAAGTGCGAAGCTCAGAGTCCACCGGCATTCAGGAAAAGACTCTTGCAGTCAGTCGGCCTTGGTGCTGTTTAACCTGTTGACCGCAGCTTGCAGACGATTGACGGACGTCTACGACAATGTACTCCATGTTCCCCGTGGTGGAGAAGTCGTATCGCGTCAAGATCACGCACGACATTGAGCGCGACCTGCGCTTCCTGGGCCAGTCGCGCGTCGACGCACTCACGTCGCACTTCAGCATGAAGAAGATCAAGGACAAGGGCGGACTCAAGCTCTACGAGCTCTGCGAGAACGAGTTCTACACCATGAAGGCGGTCACCACAGTGAACGCCCCAATTCAGGAAGTCATGCAGATGCTCCGGATGGACTCGACATCTCTGCTCCGCGAGGTCATGGGCGAGCTCTTCGGGACGCTCTTCCTGGACGGCGTCGTGTTGTACAAGAAACCCGAGTCGGCCTCGCGTCCAAATGAGAGTCTATCTGTCAGCTGGACGGCACTGCAGGCATCCAAGCCCAATCTACCGCACCGAGACTACGTGTTCCTCCGATATGGGGACATGTTTGAGAAGAACATGGAGCACGGCAGTATGTACCAAAACAACGGCTCGGGTCTCTACGTCGGCGCGTCCATTTGGGAGTCTATTGAGCTGGACGGCTGCGATCCGCTTCCGCCTTCACAGAATGTTGTGCGTCTGCGTCTGCGTCGCACTGGTATTGTTGTAGAGGAAACCGGCCACGATGGTTCTCTGGAAATCTCGTTTTTCCTATCAGAGAGCCACCCAGGTCGTGACTCCGTGTCTACTCTAACGCGCACGTGGATGACCAAGGTTGTGAGCTGCGTCGCCGAGATCCCTAATGCGCTGCTCACCCGCGCGTTAGGTGCTCAAAGTCTGTTGACAAAGAGCGACTTTCGCAAGGACGGACCGAACTGCAACTTGTGCATCAAGGCATTTACCGTATTCCGCCGAAAGCACCATTGCCGGGTTTGCGGGGACGTTGTGTGCAGTAGCTGCTCCGAGATGAAGACGCTGCGCCAGTCCAGTGGAAGTCGCGAGGTGCGCGTGTGCAGCATGTGTCGCACAGCAAGCACGACTTCGATTCTCTCGTCAAACAGCGACTCCAACTCGATGTCCCAGTCTCAAAACACAGGCAGTCTCCGAAGTATGCCAAGCTTCACCAGCTCAATGGATAACTACGACTTGGATGCGAGCAATGTATCTCTGTCTGGTTCAACCAACGTTTCCGAGTCGTATAGCGAGACTACTCGTCCGAAGACGCACCCAATGACGAGCAATGGGTCGTTCCGCCGACAGCGCTCAACTGGCAGTCCGGTGCTCAACCCGGCCAGCGAGTTTAACCGCGGCGGCTACAGCCCTGTGAAGGAGGATAGCGAAACAGTATCCGAGTTCTCCGAATTCAGTGAGTTCCACTGGACAGACGAAGTGACTCGACCAAGCGTTGATGACCTCGCTCAGCTTGAGAAGAAGCTTACGGTTCGTGCGAACACACCATTCAATTACGCACTCAGCTACAGCAGCCGCCAGGAGTGGCCAAAGGCGCCAATTCCGGCGGACGAACCAGCCCGACTCAAGAAGGTACGCGAATTGCACTTGGCCGACCCCGGTAAGCAGTTCCAGGAAATGTGCGAGTACGCTGCTGCCGAGTTGGGCTGCCAGATTGCTGCGATCAGCTTCATCGGTGACAAGAGTGGATTCCTTATGGCCAAGGTCGGATTAGACAAGCGCGAGCTGCCACGCAACATGTTGATGGACGCCCACGCCATCATGTCAACGGAGCCCACGGTGGTCTTGGACGCTACGGAGGACCTGCGCTTTGTCAACAACCCGCTTGTATCTGATGGTCGCGTGCGGTTCTTCGCTGGTTTCCCCATGGTCACTTCAGACGGCCACATTGTCGGCTCCTTCAGTGTTGCCGACCCGTTCGCGCGTGAGCTGCTGCCTGGAGACAAGTACCTCTTCCTGCGCAACCTGGCCAATGTTGCGATTCGAGGCGTCGAACAGAACACGCTCATGAGCATCGCGGTGAGGAGAGATGGCGGTAACGTGCACAAGGTCAAGTCTTCTATCCACGCACCGCCACCTCCAGGAATGCACATTGCGGAGGCGGAACTCACGATGCAGGAACTTCTACGAACTGCGTACACGACACAATGCCAAGTCCGGATGCAAGTCAATCCGCTTTCGGAGTAGAGGACGCTGTGTTCTGGAGCTCGATTGAAGAGCTACTCAAGCCCAAGACCCCCGAGTGTCCACGCACTCGCATGTTTTTCTTAAGTTATAGTCGAAGAGGTCTGCTCTCTCGGTCCTTCGAGCCCTCCACCGTTGATTCACGTCAACTCACAGCAACAAGCCAAGCAGTTCACACAGGTTAGAAGGCGAGCTCCGCGTCCAGTAGCATAGGAACCGATAAACGTTAGTATAAAATACTTTTGGTATCAACCAGTTCAGCCTCGTTAACCTGTCCTCGTCCGTATGCTGTCTTCTATGAAGGGGGGGGGGAGGGGGGTACGAGCCACAAGAACTCGGTTCATATAAATCAAACTCCAGGGGAGCGACAAAGCGAACTTTGTCGTCATGTATTTAGTCAACGAGTGCGTGTGTCTCCTCCGTCTTACAGCTCGTCCTCGTCGTCGTCCACACCAGCGTAGAACTTCTCGAGCGACTGCTCCGTCGAGTCCTCGAGCGGCTTGGGCTGACGCAGCGCCTGTCCTTCCTCCAGCAGCTTCATGAGGTGGACCTTCTGCTTCCACTGCATGAGCGTCTCCTCCAGCTCCATGTTGGCCTTGGTGATGAGCATGTCCACCACACGCGGGTCCTTGACGGCTGCGTGCTGACGGAAGAGCGCCTGCACGGCCAGACGCGCGTCCGCCGGCTCCATCGGGATGTCGTACAGCGTCAGCACGCGCGGCACCTGCTTGGTGATGTATCGGTACAGCGTCACGGCCGGACTGGACGCGGACGCCGCCTTCTCCGCTGCTACACGCAGAGCCATCGTCTCTTCAAGTGGGGGCGGGACAGCTTAAGCTTGCGTCGATTTGAGCCACACGCCGGACCCCCGGAAGGTAGTATGGTGTGGTGGACGTAAATGTATGCGGTTCGGAAGGACCTGTGCTATTGGATACCGAAGCGACGCAACAAGGTTTGACAGGTTGGACTGACGAACAACTACCCGCTCTATTTTCAAGGAGTTCTAAGGGCTACGCTGTCTGCGAGCCGAGACAGACACGGCGCCTTACAGCAGCCTGACGCCCTGCGTGATCTTCTCGGTCATCTCCCTGTTGTGCGCGTCCATCTTGTCGATCATACGCGAGGCAATGAGCTGCAGCGCGCTCACGTCCGAGCGCTTGACTTTCTTGCGCGCCTTCATATCTCCGAGACAGATCGCGCCCACAACCACACCCGTGTCCTTCATGATAAGTGGGATACCCATAAAGAGCTGCAGGCGCATGGACAGCGCCAGCGGGTTCTTGGCGAAACGAAGGTCCTTCCGGCAGTCCAGAACCACCACCGGGTCGTGCGACATAATAGCGTGGCCATCCAAACCAATGCCACGCGGGACCTGGTCTCCCACGAGACCAATCGTGGTCACGAACAAACTCGTCGAGGCCGTCACCACAGAAATCGCTGCCACTGGACAGTTCACGGTAGAACGCGCCAAGTCCAGCAGATCGCGGAGGGTAGTGTTCGCAAAATCCTGCGACAGGTTCAGCGTTTGAATGCGCTTGATACGCTCCTTCTCCGTCGGGGTTATCGGGGCGTCCGGCCACGAGTTACCACTGTTGAACGTCAACTCGTAGTCGAACGGCGTATTCGCGTAAATGTCACCGTCGTCCTCGCCACTCTGGCTGCGACCACTGCTGGAAGCATTGCTGGGGCTCGTAGCCAAATGGGCAGCCAGTGTTGGTTCAACCATAAATGCAGCCAAAGCCTCTTCCACGGTCACGTGGGCAGACGTACCGAAACACTCACCATCGCTACCGCGACTCGACGACGCTCCGCCACTAGTGCTCGCTCTACTAAGTCCTCCGCGACTCGAGCTCGAAGATCCGGGAGCTCCGCTCTGCTCGCCGTTCAAGCAGTTTCTGCACACGCGCGTGCTTCCGGATATCATCGAGCGCTGAGCGTCCTTGCGGATGGCCGAGCACTTCGAACAGACAGAAGACCCGCAAATACGGCAGTGGTGTGCGCGGCGCGTGAACATGGAGAAAGAGCTTCCGCACACAGAGCACGCGTCACCGAAGTGCCACGTACGACGATCGCGCAACTGGTTGCGCTGAATACGGCGGTTCACAATGGCACTCGGGATAGGCCTCACAATCGCCGCAAGACGTAGCAGGAAGGCACGGTCCTGCTCCAGCGATATCGCGCGATACGGCGCAGTGATGAAGAACGACACGCGCGTCGTACCCGAGTTCTTTTCCTCAGACGCCTCCACGACGAAACCAGCCTTGCGCAGATCCTGGCGCTGCATGTGCGTCTGCGAGAAGATAGGCCCGCAGCGTGGCAGCTCCACTGACTCGTGAACGGCAACACCATACGAAGCGCCACCATTTTCGCTTTTGTAGGTCTGGTTGAAGCGCATGAAGAAGAACTCCCTGAGCGGGGCCTGCGGGTGCACGTCGTTCAGTGCTGCCCACTGGATCAGGAGTGACGCCGCCGAGGGCTTGGACCCGGTCTGGGTCTGCGGCGTCAGCGGCGTGTTTGGTTCCGGGGAGGGCTCGCCCGTGTTGAGCTCCGTGTAGTGGAGCGCCTGTCCGGCCGCGTACATTGCGCCACAAATTTCGTGCATGTACGCTTCCACTTCAGCAGCCGTGCGCGCCGTCAGCAGAGCCATCACTTCGGCGCACGTCGTGTTTTGCAAGAGCACGACGCCCTTCATCACGAGCAGATCGTCCTGGCTGTCGCGAAACTCGTAGATGGAGAAGTTGTCCTTCTGCTGGCGCAGTACGGCGCTGGCCGCGTCCGATCCGGGGACACCTTGGTCGTCGTCCGTGATCCACCGGATGAGTTGGTTGGCGCGACGCTCTCCGAGGTCCGTCATCTCCTTGATGCGTTCCTTGGTCATGACGCGCGGCACTTCATATTGACGCGCGATCTGCTCCGCGAAGGCTTGCGCTCCGCCCGAGCCGCCGATGTTCTTGCCGCCGGTGCTGTTGTTCCTGCGAAACATGTCGAATGCGATAGGAGGAGGAAGCGAGACTGGCACTGAGGCACAGCCCAGCGTTGGCCGAGGGAACGAGTGCTCGCGCGAACGGCGACCCGACAAATGCTCGCGGCGATTTGCATTTCGGGACGCTAATGTCTTGTGAGACTTGGTACGGCTGAAGTCTGTGATGTATATAGAGGGAAAGGGACTCATCACGAGGTTATCGGGAAAAAGACAACAAGTCGAGACTTCTTGCACCTAGAAAAACTACATGTATCCACAGTTCAGGTATGCGTGCCATCCCATTTTTTTGGGGGTAGGACTGCACGTTTCGTTGGGTGAGGTGGGGTATTATTAACGAAGAAAACTGTATTGCTCGCATTGATTCGGTAGGTAACGTGTACCGACGATATGAAGGTCGGCGACATGGCCACCCGAGGGCTTCATCGAACAACAACGTCCAGCATATGGCTCATGCAGAAATACCGGTGCGGCGAGCACTGAAACTCGAAGCTAGTGTTTTTGAACCGCCCTTGTGTATAATTTGGAGGTTTCGAGTGAGCGACCGAGCGAGAGATATTGCAATACAGAGGGTAGCAGTCTAGGGAGGGTCGAATATGAGAGGGTAGCGCCCCATCTGCACAACGGCGACAAGTGGCCAGATGCTGCTGTATGCCCAAGTGGTGAGGCACTCCGGTGGCAACTTGAGGCTTTCATGCGGCTGGCCGGCGTCGGCTATCGGATGAAAACGACGAGCTGCAGGCGCTGTAACTAATGCTAACCGCGAGAATCGCACGGAAAAGTGTCGAGTCTTGGGGCCAAGCGCTGCCCCATTTTGGTGGATCTCGAGATCACCCCCGTCTCTGAGCGTTTGCTACAGCCGGATGGGCGAGGCCGCCGACAGATGGATGCGCCGCGAAAAAGGTCTCTGCTGGCCCAGGGTGGTCGACATGGCTGTAGTGCAGCGGCACGCACTGCAACCACGTCACCTTGGGCAGCTACAGACAGGGAGAGCTGCGGGCCAGCGCCGCTGACCCGAGCTCAGAGCTCAGGGCTCATTTGTTCGGCCTCGTTGGAAACGTGCGAAGTCACGACCGCCGCCACGCCGCGAAGCCCATGGGCCTTTCTTCGAGCTCGGCGAGGCACTTCTTTGCCGTGTACGCGTCGATAGCTGGCCGCGAGGGCGCCGCCGCCACGTGAGTGCATGCTGACGGAGCTTCGCTTCAGCACGGCGAAACTTAGGTCACTCCACTCGACTTTTGGCAGTGAGCGAGTGTCACATTCGCTGCGCGAAAGTCAAGACGGTCTGCGCTGGGCAAAGAGACTCGACGAGCGAGCACCGCTCGACGCGACACCACGCTCACTCTCACACAGAGACGCAGCATTTCGTCGGCGACCATGAACGCTCGCAGTGGCTACGCTACACGCTGAGTGTACTTGGTGCAGAGACTCTTCGCCAATCCTGAGCTCTCGGCTGAGCTGTAACTCAGTCGCCGAAGGCAATGCTCGAGCGACAGAACATGCAAAAACACCTTTATTTGCAGTGAAAACACACAGCAAATCCTACAAATCGTTTTGACTTGATGTTTGTATGAGTGGTAGGTGGGATGACCTCCAGCCGCGCTTCGCTTTGCTGGGGCTCGCTACGCTCGCGATATGGAGATAACAACTCCTACCGAGGGCAATGCGCGGCTCGCTGGTGAGCTCGGCGCTGGGCCCGCCTTCACAAATACCGAGCGGCCCTGCTTCGCGGGCACCCCGCGCGGATTTGCTTCGGCTACGCGCACCCGCTCGCCTTAGTTGGTGCCCTTGCGTCGCCCACCCTCTGTGTGTTGGTACATGTACATGTAGTACCAACTACATGTACCAATGGTACTGGAATCGTCGTGTGTTATTCCTATTTTCTATGCTCGAGCGTCCTGCGCTGCCCTCTCACCATCGTTGAGGCGCGATGCGAATGCTTCAAACGCTGCAGTGCAAAGCTCGGACCGACGTCGGTGCAGCTTCAGCAGTGAATGCGGAGTGCGTGGCGAGCTGCCCCACACCAACAACGGGATGCATTTGCGCACAGCGCCACGTGGGAAGAAGGCAGCGAAAGTATCCTTGCGCATGTTTCGCGCGACGTTACAGTCGAATTTGCCAGCGGAATTCCAATGCAGTCTACATGAACATGTACTGCGAGTGCCTACTGCCATCATCCGCCCTCGACCCACGTGTTCTTGGCGGCGTGACGCCTGTCAAGCCGAGAGAGCAGTATCTCAACAATCTCGGAGCGAAGCCACCTGGGACTAAGATGAGCACTGACAAAGAGACGACAAGTGGACACGGCACCGGACGCTTCAACTCGCTGTCCCAAACTGAGTGCGGCCATGCCAGCGCCGCGAAACTTCACTTGTAAAGGTAGTAAAATACAAAGCAACCTTGGCCATACGAGCAGCACCGCCAACTGCCCCGCCCTGACCACAACCAGCCGTCGACAAGCGCTATGTCGCTTGTAGAGCTCCTGACGAGACGGGCGCACTAGTCGCTCCTGCTACCGACTCCGGCTTAGCAGTCCAGCAGAACTTGCCAGCTGCTGCAAATCGCCACCAATTGTGCTGTAGTCACGGGCTTCATCCACTCCCCACACGCTGGCACTCACACCCTGAACAGCTCCGTAGCAGCGCAGCACAACGAGTCTTTCAGTATCGCTTCGTCTCTCCAGCGCTCATGTTTCGTAGGAACAACAGCACGGGCGGCAAAACCGGCGGCGCGTCGGGCGGCTTCGCGGAGCAGGTAGCGCGTCAATATGAAGTGCCGCGCGCCATGACCAAGGAGCGCGTCAAGGAGCTGGCGGCCGTCGGGGAACGCCGTGCCAACCAGCTCATCCGCTGGATCACGGACGACGACCAAGGTGTCGCCGGATCGGCGGCGGCCAGCGCCGTACTACGCCAACAGAAGGAGAACTTTACGGTCCACGAGATGCACGATGACCGGGACAACCTCTTGGTGATGAAGGGCGTCGTGCGGCTGCAGAACACGACATGTGACGAGGTGTTGGCCATGCTCTCGGGCCGCAACGCTACCGAGGTGGACGCCTTCCTGCAGGACTTGTTAGGGGCGCAGTACGCGGCCGGACAGGCGCTGCACTACACGAACGTGAGCGAAGCGGCCGGCAACGCGCCCGAGCCGACCCCGGAGCCAGGCACACCAGCCACCCCAGCCACGCCGCAGACCCCGCGCGGATCCAGGCCGACGACGTCCTCGATGATGGTGCAGTGGCTCGCTCTGAACGACGTGCACCCGCAGGCCCCGCTCAGGGAGTTCTTCTTCATGCGCTTCAACCAGATCTTCATCAACGGAAATGGAGGCAACAACCCGCTGGGAGGTGGTGCTTCCTACGGCGTTTCGGTTCTGGAGTCGCTGGAGCTGCCACGCTGCGGGCCCATCTTCTCGCAGACGCACATGCAGCGTCATCCCCTGCACAAGTGCGGCTTCGTGGTGGAGGCGTCCGAGGGCAAGAACTCGACGACTACACGGGTGTCGTTCTTCATTACAGCACCGTACCGCGCGCCGTCGTTGGAGCAGGATCGTGCTTGGTTGCTGCGGCTTGCCGGCTGCGTGAGGCTTATCCCCAGTGCCATTGTGAACCGCCGTATTCGGCGTAACCAGCTGCGTGATCGCCGTAGCTGGCACTTCCGTGACACATGCTCTGTATGCAGCGGTAGTTTCTCCTTGTTCTCGCGCCGCGCGCACCACTGCCGTATCTGTGGCTCTGCCGTCTGCTCGAAATGCTCGGCTATCCGCAGGGACGCTCAACGCTCTAAGTTCTCTGGAAGCACGCGCGTCTGCATGGCCTGCTTGAACGGTGACCAGAATGGAGCAAAGGGTTCTTCCAGCACGTACGATAGTGCCCGAAGCGGAGTTAGCAGATCAAGTGCGTCGTCGAGCCACGGTAGCGACAGTGAGTGCTTCGGCAGCTCTGCCCACGTGACGTTGGAAGAGGCTCTAGCTGGTTTCACGATTGAGCCAACCCTCGCAGCGAACTTGCCCCAAAGTCCGAGCAGTGCATCCAGCAGTGGCCGCAGCCAGAGTGGCGAGGACGACGGCGATGTGTACGTTAACACGCCGTTCGACTACGAGCTGACGTTCAACAAGGGCAACCCGTGGCCGGACGCTCCGTTAACCCCGACGGAGAAGGAGCGTATCAAGCGCATTCAGACGCTGAACCTGTCGCAGGATTTTGCGAACACTACCCTCCGCGATCTGCTGGACTTGGCGTGTTCTACCGTGAACTGTCCTGTGGCAGCGCTTTCTGTGGTGACAGCCTCAACAAGTTTGTTCGTGACAACGATCGGTCTCGTGGGTGATCAGGTGCCCCGCGATATAGGCGTTGATGCCCACGCCATTATGTCGCACGAGCCTCTGGTGATATTGGACTGCCGGAAGGACATTCGTTTCGCCAAGAACCCGCTGGCGCTCTCCATGCATGTCCAGTTCTTCTTGGGCGTCCCAATCTTCCTGAAGGATACCGGCGTCGTTGTGGGTGCTATCTGCATTGCTGACACAACGGCTCGCAAAAAGGTCAAGGGCTCCGATCTGCGCGCTCTGCAGCTCATTGCGTCCCGTATTATTGACAAGATGGACGCGCACAACAGAGAGATGACCGAGAAGATCACGCAGGGTGTCAAGCTGCTATAAAGTATAGCACCTATTCCAAACGTATCTGATGTGTCTGCGTGCATCAATCCGTTTACTTAGAACAGTAAAAATGTGGTTAAATAGTCCATGTCTTGCTTCAAAAGGTTACCATCACATGCACGTTTGTTTGAGCAGTACCCATGCACGACTGAGGCAATTTCATTGTGTTACAGCGTAGACGATCACAGTCCGTCTTGTACACACGTTAGCGTCGCCGCTTAGCCTTCTTCTTGCTCTTTGAGGCCCGAGCGGGGCGTCTCAACTGTCGTTTCCTTCCAGCATTGCCAAAGTCAGAATCGTCACTGAAGTCCTCCTCTTCGTCCTCATCGTCGTCATCGTCACCCTCGCTTTCGGAAGTGCTGCTGTGCCAGCTATCCTCCTCATCCTCGGAAATAGCTATTGCTGGCTTCCTGCGAGTACGCTCTTTACCTGACCCCGCAGGCGAGCTTTTGCTTAGCGAGGTAGACGAGCGAGCAGTTGGTCGGGCAGACTTCTTTGAGGCAGGTATTTTGTGCCTTTGGTCGCTCACACCCGCTGCGTCCAACAGGAATTTAACACAGTATTTTTGCAGGTCCTCAACAAGTCCACCGACGAAAGAGTCCCAGGTATTATACGTGATGGCGTTCGAGAACACCAACTCGACATCAGCCTGAAGACAACATGAAAACACGAACATTAGTTGCTTCGCCACCATCATCACTTCACCCGCCCTAACAACTTACGAAGTATTGACGGAAGCTCCTATACTTGTAAAGTTTGTCTTGCATTGTCCCAAAGTCCTGAGGGTGCAAAACAATCTCGGAATACTGTGGGGCAACGTCGTCAGTCACGGGCACTGCGAATACATCGGTCTTATCAGCTTCAGTCAGGGCCTCGTGGAATACCTGCAGCACAGCCCTCAGGTCTTCATCGCAAGCACGCTGAATGGCTTCACGCTGTGAGCTTGTGTACTTTTCCATGAGAGCTGAATAAGTCAGAAGCTCGTGCGCAGGATTCTTGCGTTGCCGTTTACGTGCAGACACCTCTCCAGTTGTTACGGGAGTTGTCACCACGCGAGGAGTGCGACGGGTACGAGGTGACTGCATCTGCGAATTGAGAGTTTCTCGATTCCGAAGCTGCCTTGGACTGTTGAATGCAGCGAGAGCAGCAGCATCCGCTGAAGCTGTCGTCCCCGTGTCTTCTTGGTTAGAAACAGCGATATCAATCGTTTCACTATGCTGCTCTCCTGAATTGTCTCGCTTCGATTCTTCTCCATCACTTTCTTTCGTTTCCTCAATGCTGCGTGTACGCCGGCGTGATTGTCGGGGCGAAGCAGGTTGAGTCGTAGGAGTGGTATCAGAGGCCACAATAGAAGAAATCTCGGCACGAGCAGGAACAGGATGAGTAATAGTAATACTCGATGTATCTGCTGCCGGCGTTATCAACTCAATTTCGAGCATTGATAGTTGCAAATCCTCAGGGTCCTCACTGAAATTGGTCAAGAAGTCATCGGGAGGATATGTGTAACGCAAACTCGCTCGCTCCCCGTCAGCATCGCGACGGTTGCTGTTGTTAGCTTCACGCATCAAATGCGGGAAATGACGTTGCGCTTGAGTCAAAATGGCGGAGTACAAATTCCGCGAGTTCTGCGCGATGGGGCTTGACGGAATGTTATATGTCTCGCAGTTGACACTGATCAATTTCACATCCGATAAGAACGCCTCAACTTGACGGTAGTATCCGAGTCGGAGCCGTTGCTGTATCTTGGTTAAATCAATTGGGTTTGGAATCGAGATCGGGTAGTCGATGAAGGTTTCTTCGTCAACAGGATACATAAAGTCGCGCGAAATTGAGAGGGTCAGCACTTGGTCGACTTCCTGTAATAATGCCTCACACTTATCGGCAATAATACACCGAGAGAAGTAGAGCCTCGTCGTACGTCTACGAAGTGAAAGTTCGCGCTTCTCACGCCGCTCTTCGGCCGATGCCGACTCCAACTCCCATGGACACACAGCGCAGGTATCGTCTTCTGGGCTGTCCCAGTCAACTGTAACACATTCCCAGGGCGTAAGTTCTCCGTTATTGCTGGACGTCAACGGCTTTCGAAGAATACTTTCAATCGTTCCATATGACAATTTCGCTTCAACCTCGAGGCCATGTTGATTTAGCTGCACAAACGGCATCTGAACACGATCACCCACATGCCAATTCCCGCAAACACCACTCTCATAAGTGTGGTCCAGCACGAGAAAGTTGGCTACGTCATTGGAGTGATACAGAACCTTGAAATTATAGCGTGTTGACGGCTCGCTCGCAGCCGGGGTTAGCTGCTCATCAACGCTCGTAAATTCAGCGAAGGGGGATGACTCTGGATTGAACAAGTCGGCTGTGTCGGACGGCACACTCTCTTTGGACTCTTCATCTTCCTGCTTGTGTTCCTCATCTTCTCCTACCCCGCGAACGGCAGACGTCGGCACCGCAAGCACCGCGAGTGAGAGCTCGCATTTAATGGTACTGCATCGCAAATACTCTTCTGCAGTCGGAAAAACATATTTTACATCGACGACACGACACTTGATGGCATAAAACTTGGAAAGCTGCTCATAATATCTTGGGTGGGGCATCCCCCCGTAACGCAAATATCCGGGATGGCCTTCCGGAAGGTACACCACGTAGTCACCTACTTGCGGAACGTACTGATGAATTGACCGCAAGTTCACCAATTGAAGCCACTCACGGTGGAATCGGAGACCAAAGCGCTTGGAAGCAGGCTCAATAATAGCGCCTCCATCCTCTGCAACAATGCTATGATTCTCCTCTTGCCGATGCCTTCGCGCCCGTCTGGACTGGTGGTCTGGACAAAAGAAATGCATTTGATCCACAGACCACCCAAAGTTAATAGCACACTTCCAATGATACGAGTTACGGCACGCAGTGATGGTGCAGCCAATTGTCGCCCCACGCTTGTTGCACCCGACGCAGGCCAATGACCGTCCGCGTCGAATCTCTCTGGTCACATTATACCAAATACCATCTCGGTTGAAGCACAGCGGAGACGCGATTGCACATTGATCGTGTACGAATACTCGCTGGGCACCATAAATTAGTGGGTGCACGCCCATGCCGTCCCCAGGCAGCTTTAACATAGCATCGTCGTCTCCGACACCGCAAAGGGCACACGGAATCAACGCTTCGTCGCCGTTTTCTGCTGGTACTGGTGCTGCTCCAAGCTGGGCTCTTTTCGCTTCAAGCATGTCAGTATAGGTCACGGTCTGGTCAAACCGATCGAGCTGATTGTCCCCCATAATAATACCATCATTCGACTCCACCACGACGCCACTTTCATCGTCACGGTTATTTGGACCTAAATCACCGCTAGCATCACCGGTTCGCTGCTCCACGGAGATATCACCGATCTCGTCTTCTCCATCGCTGTCTACTATCAGTCTGGAACGAGCCCTGGCTGCATTTCTTCGTGCTCGCAACTGCATAGGGGCGTCTTCGACTTCTAGCTCATCCTCACTCCCTGCTTGCAATCTCCGACCACCGCGAGAAGGAAATCTTGCACGAGGGGAATTTCGCTGCCTGGTGCTGCGAAGGCGCCTCCGCCTAGAATTTGCAGGGGAAATAATAGCGTTTTCATTATCACTGAAAAGGTCATCTTCATCAAGGTCATCGTCGTCTTCATCACCGTCCTCATCTTCATCTTCTTCTTCTTCCTCAGCAGCGTGCCGTGGTGTCGGTACCTGAAAATCCTCGTCACTACGATCATCCTCACTCGAAATTTCGATCTCGAGAACAGAGGTGTCGCGCTCGTCAGCCGGGGTTTCGCGCCGTCGGACATGTCTTCTAGATCCAGAATTACGGCGACGAAGTTCTGACATCATTACGGGGGCACCGTTTAACCTGTACGAGGCTCTAGCCAATGCAATTGCGTCGGCAGCAAAACTTCCTTGTCCCTGCGACTTCTTTTCTTCGCTCTTAATAATTGCGATGGGGAACGAATGGACGTCTTCTTCAGTTTCAGGAGAATGTCGTACAACGCATTGAACTTCCGACTCTCTGCTCTGCTGAATTCGCTTACGTCGATTTTCTTCGTACTGCTCCGGCGTGAGCAATTTATTTGCCAACAAGTGGGGTGGCTGGTGTGGATACTGAACCAGAGAAGCATCCATCAAAGGACCCGAGTTCATCAAACTTGGCAATTCCTGGGTTTCTCTGTCCCGAACGTTATAATGACCATCAGTAACTAGCATCACGTAATCGTGAAGGAAGTATTGCTGTACAGGCGTCGCTGCATACTCCTCTCCGGATCCAGTACCAAATATGAGAAGGCGGCCGATTTGGTCCGTGAAGCAAAAGCCACTACCATCCGGTGTGAAGCCGCCGTCAAGGTTAGACAGTGGCTTCGAATCTGGTGACAAGTTCGTGAATGACTTCAGCATCCTGCCAGTCGAAATATCCCATAAAAATACACGGCCATCATAGCCTGCCGTAACGATAATGCGCCAGTCCGTCGGGTGGCAACCCAATGCAAACGCTGCGTTCACATGGCCATTCTTCCTCTCCTTGTCAATCGCACCCAATGTCATCACCAACTTTCCGCTATCAGGCTCCCAAACTCGTATCCTCTGCTCCCAAGTTGGATCCGCCGACTCCGAATTCAATTTGACGCTATGAAGGGTGATAAGTCGTTTGTCATCGTGTGTCCAGGCCAACGTGTCTACAACTGGGACAGCTTTTTTTCGACCACGCACTCCGTAGAAAGCTGAAATGTCGTCGTACTCAACCAACGATTCCTTCACCAGGAGAACAGCCCCATGAAGACTCTTATACTTTCGTTTCCACTTCCAGATACGAGCCGCGCTGTCTTTAATAGAGGCGGTCGAAATCCGGTCACCCCGATAATTGTAAGCAATACTTGTGACTGGTCCTTTATGTCCCTTCAACAAGGCAATAGGTTCTACGTTTGGGACGTCATCATCGGAAAGAGACAAAGAGGGTAGCTCACTTTGTTGCACCTGCGGCGGCTGTTGTTGCCGCGGCGCTACCTCCCTCTGCAACGCCCCTGCAGCAATCGGGAGGGGGTTCGGCGTGTCAAGTTGAGGAAGCAATGGTGCTTGACCAGAACGCACAGGCTGCGTCGGGTCCAGCACAGGCAGTAAGGGTTCGACTGGTGCTGCTATAGCACTAGCTTGACTGGTTGGTTGTTGTACTGGCGGCAATAGGAACGGTACAGGTGTTGCACTCGCTTGAGCCAATGGTGCTGGCACGAGAGGAATTGGGGCCGGTGGCAATTGATCGCTGGGCGCTTCTGCATCGAGCTCGTTCGGTTGCTCTTCTTCCTCTCTAGGCGCCTGAGGCTCATCAGTAGGCTGGAATCGAGGCACAACCGCAGGTGCGTCTGGAGCCGAAGCCATGGATAGGTCCCACACACGAGCAATTCCATCGTGACCACCAGAAGCCACAAAATCTCCACATCGACTAAACGTAACGCAGTGAACTTTACAGGACCGTACGCCCTCGCGGCGGGCGTGCTTCATTGCATAAATTGGATGCAAGCTGAGCATGTATGCGTTAAGAGCGTACAACCGGCGAGCAGTCTCAATCTTTGTTTCAAGATTCTCCACATGTGGGATTTCTGGTACCTTGTAACAGAAACACCTTCCATCATCTGAGGCCGTGACAATAATGTTCTTGGACGGGTGGAACCGAACTGCATTCACGACACTAGAATGTCCCACTAACACTGCGACCGGTGCGCCCGTGCTAAGTTCCCATACCCGAACAGTCTTGTCGTCCGAAGAAGAGGCTAGCAATGTGTTCGAGTAGTTCACCGCCAAATCCGTAATGTTGCCGACGTGTCCACGTAGCGTAAATAACAAATCCCCTGTTCTCATCGACCAAATTTTTACAAGCCTGTTCACACAATACACCGTAAAAAACTTCAACATAAAGCGATATGTGAGGGTGCAAACTACTGAAAGTTGAGCGAGTCGTACCTGTCATCGGATCCAGTAATAACGACCTTGCCCAACTTATCGTACGCCAGACAGTATGCCTGAATTTGTAGATGCCCGCTCAGTGTTTTGAGACGACGAATTCTGCTGTAGATATACGCAGGAGGAAGCTGTGATTCGTGGTGCGAGCTAATTTCCCTCCGCCGAAGCCGTGAAGCCTGATTGCAACCAGTTCGAACTGTAGTCTGAAACAGCCCCGATCGTTTAGCGCGATCCATCAGGGCTTCGATATGTTTTTCCACCACTACTCGCTCATCCCGTAGCTGGAAAAGTTGTTTCAACGCGCGCACATCCGCTGCCAACGTCGCCACTTTGTCCGTGTCTGTATCTGCCGCTTGTTTAACATCTGCATCTCCACCTCGCATGATCCTCTGCAACTCCGCCGGCAGTTCCTCCACTCGGCTCGCCGTCGTGTACTTCTGGTACCGCTCGTACTTCCGAATCACCTGCTCCACCACTCGAAGCGTCTTCAACACTCCTCTCAGCTTGAACAGCCCGTCCACAATGTCTTTTCCCAGCTTTTTCTTCTCCTCCTGTGGCAATGCCAGCGTCCTGTTCACTCTCGCTTTCAGCAGCAAGCTGCGGTTCTCCTTTGTGGGCGCATGTCGCGCCTTCTCGTCTGCCTCCTTCTTGGCACTGAGCCGTGGGAACGCGGCCGCGGCGCCCTGCAGCAGCTCCACCAAGTGGCCGGACGAGATGTCTCGATGCCGCAGTCGGTAGTCCTCGTACGTGGCCGTGCGGGGTCTACCCGCCCAGTCAACGCCGCCTCGCAGCAGCTGGTGCTCGGACAGCTCCTCAATGAGCGTGTCTGCTGCCTTTTGACACGCGGAGCGGCGCTTCAAGAAGTCTGCAATGAGGAAATACACCTCGCTCTCGTCCACGGGTCGTTGCTGCTCCTGTGCGGGCGTTTCCTCGCTCTTGTGCTCTTCAACTGTGGCCAGCGGCGTCGTGCATGATACTGCGGAGGCTTCTGGCGGGGCGGCGATGGCTGGAAGCGCCTCTCGCGCTCTGGGGAAGCCGTCGAGCGCCTCGTCTCCGAGCCAAATGGCGCTCAGTTCGTCGTCGCCTGCTGCGGCCGGTAGCGCGTCTCCGAGATCGCGCTCCGGGCTGCGAGTAGATGGGTCCTCGTCCATTATGTCGGTGGTAAGTGGCGTTCGCTGGAGCGCGTCCTTGCCGTCCGTTGACGTGCGTGTAGCAGCTCCTCTGCGCTGTAACCCCAAGTGGCGACAGGTCCCGCGCTTTTGCTTTTGTGAGACGACCTTCCGCCACGCTAGATGTACCTCAATAAGATGCGATCATTTAGGAACACAGGGGTACGCTTTTTGTACCCATGTAGCCATTTCGGATGTTACGTGTGCAGACGAATCGGGACGACGAGGACGAGGCGGTGGCAGTGGAGGTGGCTGGAGAAGAAGCGCAGTCGCCTACGAAGGAGCAGGAGAAGGACCAGACCGATGAGCAGTTCCTGTGGATGCTGCTGCTGGCCGCAGTGGCCGAGTGTGTAACCACGTGCTTCGTGCCGACGCTCGTGTGGGGACTCAACGTGGGGGGTACGGCGCTCAATTGGCTCGGACCTTTCCTGGATGGCGTAACCTACGGGTACGAAGATCGGCTCAAAGGTGGAGATGTATCGCTCGCTTGTGTGCAGTTCCGGTCCGCTTTTTTGGGGTACGGGATAAAAAGGTTATGACGGGGGGTACGAAAATGCTGCTGACAGTGCATTGCAGGGTCTTCACGTCGTACTCGTTCATGGTGGACCATGCAGGAGATTTAAGTGCTGGTCACTTTGCAGCTGGACCGATGTACGTGTGCGCGTCCATTGTAGGCGGCTGTATGTGCTTTCGATTGGGGAAGCAGGCGATGTCAACAATTTGGATAAATGCCCTGACTTCGAGGATAAGTCAAGTGGTGGCAAGAGTGGAGAACAGACCATCGTTGGCGACGTGTTTAATTATTTTTGTGGGACTCACGACGTTGACGGCAGCGTTGGGACCACACGGCTTCGTGAGGTAGGTGGAGTTGGATAATGGGGTGACGGTGGGCAAATTCTAAGTGTGGTGGTGATGCAGAGACCCGAACGATCCGCAGTTCATTGGGCCACTGCAATTGGCAGACGGAGAAGAGCTGGTGCTGGGCATTTTAATGTCTTGCAGTGCTGTTCTGCTCTCAAATTACGTGTGCGAACGCTTTCCACGGCAGCCGTCGCAGTTACGAACGGCCACATCGCGAACTGGTGGTCCGTTTATCGATTGGGGTTGTCTTAGTTGTAATTTACTTGCGAGCGTGCTCGCTGGACTGACTTACCAGTTGAGTCGCGTGTCACCAGTTGGTGTGACGAATAATCTGCTGGCGCTCAAGTTTGTAACCTCGTTTTGTGGGTCGTTGTCGGTGTTTTCGGGAGGAGTTAGTATCATATCGGTATGTACTGGCCGTTCTGAGGTGACCTTTCTGGTGTATGTCTAACAATTGAGTTTTTCGTTGTGCTCTCCCGTAGCGTCTGTGGCTTGCTGGAAATCGCCACTCTGCACTTTGGAACCTCTCGTTGCAGCTACTCGTGGGGCTACTGTGTGTACCATACCTTTACAAACAGGAGGCTACATAAACTCTCGTCAAGTACTATTATACTTACTCATCACGTGGTTTCGCTGATATCGTCACCTTCTTCCTTTCCTGTGGTGGTGCGAGCACGGGCTACCAATGGGAGGGCGCTGTAGAAACAGCCATCGGACAGGGATACAGTTGAAGGGTGAAGTGCGTATCATCTTCTTGAGCGCTACCCTTCTCAGAGTTCGGTCATTTTGTCAGGTGTGCACCAAAGACATAAAGCCATCGTATTCGCTTCGTGTGGTGTAAGTGCGTTCGTACCAGTTGAGTACGTCGCTGGTTGTTTCAAGTAACAACCGAGGCGTTGGTACATTTTTGTGCTCTAAGCTTCGTTCCTGTTTGTTTCCTTTACGTTCTAGAAAATAAATTACAGTGAACATGTCGGGGATGGCGTCGAGGCAAAGTGCCTAGTAGCTGAATCACACATACATCCACTCATGATGCATCAAGCGTGGAGCCTAAAAGCACGTTAGTCGACCACCTTGACATCGGTCAGCATGGCACATCTATCTATAATCCATGAGCGTAAGTTGGTGAGACCCAACCGACATTTGCATTGGATCTGGTATTAATACATGTACTTGGCTTGACGTTGCCCGCCAACAGTAATACAAAGTCTCGTGTCAGCCAACTGCTGCTGTACGAGTCCAGGGATTCCGAAAATACAATATATATTAATTGGAAGCATGACAGATAAATAAATAGCCACCAAGACCACAAAATAAATAACTGCATATGAGACCGTTTCAAACAAAATGATACTAATGCGCCATTTAGAGTTATCGAGATAATCGCGTCCAAAGTTGGCCATTCTTTTTCGTACTTACACGAGTTTTTGAGAAAACGGGAGATAAGTGATTTGACAATCCAAACTGTCACTAAAGCGAGCTCTCCCGTTTTTCAAGCGCCCCACGTAGATAATAGTCTCCAGACAGCCATGCTTCCCCAGCTCCCGCACCCGCCTTCGCCCTCTCAAGAGTTTTCCAGCCAGGAAGAGCCGCCTGCAAGTGCGCATCCTGCTGACTCTGAGCTACCTAGCGCAGTGCTCTCCAGTGTGGAGCCGCACGAATCCCAAGCTGTCCGGATTCAACTCGCCCAGGAAACGGAACCCGTGGAGCCGCCATCTAACCAGCAGGACGCGCGCGAAGACGCGAGTGGGGACGAGAACGATGAAGAAGATGAAGCCAGTGATGACGAGGACTGGAGTGACGATGAAGGGGCTGTAGAAGACGAAGCGGTCACTGGAGAGAGCGCAGGGAGTGATCTCGAAGCAGAGGACATA